>PVJO010010333.1:0-64763 GCA_004026905.1 Hystrix cristata
AAAAACTGTATAATCTGAGTGTTTATGACCATTTTATGAGACTTAGTTTTCTTACCTGTAAGTGTGAATGATTATTACTCCAATAGTGGTTGTAGGTCACTAATACCTCCAAAGCATTAGAAAGAACTGAGGGAAGGGTAGAGTGTTTGTCTTTCTTTGCACAGTTCCACAGTGTGGGTCTACAAAAGAGTAATGGCCTGAGGCAGATAGGGGGTGGAATACAAAGTAGAACCTTTTACCAGCACAGCACCCATTAAGTGTAGAAGATGCAGGTCAACTAGAACCAGAGAAAAATGAGCAACAATCACTTGTTGGTGTCGTGTCAGGAAGATATAGCAGGACTCCTGGCAGGAAACATTGTGTTCATGCTAATCTCTGACATTTCCCCTCAAGTCAAAAGAAATTGAGGTGGGTCTGCGAAGATAGGCGCCCAGCTCTGGAATACTGTATTACTTCACAAGTTTCTTCAGGACACGGAAGGGTCCAAGGGTCTCCTAAAATAACTTCCAGCGATACCCACCTCCCAGAGTTCACACCCTGAATAATTTTCTGTTAAGTGTGGGCTGGACCGAGTGACTTTGCTTCCTTGAATAGAATATGTTGAAAGTGATGGAATATTCCTTCCACAGTTATGTTACCAAAGTCTGAGTCTTCGAGCTTGCTGGGATTCTTTCTCTCTCTGGTTCTTTTATGACTCAGCCAGGTGACATATGATGAGCTGTCTTCTGGCTTTAAAATTCAAGTCCAGTTAACGGCAAGAATTACTTCAAATTTGAAGCAAGTATGATGCTGTATTTATAGTAAAGTCTTATATCTTAAATATATATTAGAAAGCTCTGTAAAAGTAAAAACCCAGCTGTCATTTATATTTCTGAAAATTTGGTTCATAAAACCGATGCCAATGGGCTGTCATAGGCACTTAAATATTAATTATGAAATTGCATAATACAGGACCACTGCTTTTTCAATGCATTATGTTCAGGTTTTTCAAAATATTACTTCTCCAAAAGTTAGAATTTAAAAATCAACCCTAGTTCTCTTGTTTCTGCCACAGTCTGATTTAGCAGACTACAGAACAAACCAAGCCATATTATAGTATACTGCACTGAATAATGGAGGAAAAAAAACTACACGAGGGAAGAAAATTCTCAGTCCAAACTTCTGTAAAATGGACAGAACATCAAGAACTGCCTATTGAATATACAGATTTATTGCCTTTTTATTTAGTTATTTTTCCATGTTAACTTGGATCATAATATTTTTAGAATAAGAAAAATAAAAATGAGAAAATAAATGTAAAAAGGATAGTTTATATTCCACTACTGTTTTGACCATTTTGAAAGTCAGAAATTTTTCGGTAAGAATGGGAGAAAATTGAACATTGCCTTATGGAATATATGTCAAGGAACAGTTTTGAATAAGATTTACCAAGTAGGGGACTGTGATCTAGAAGTGACTCATATAGACAATGACTCTTTACTGACTTTGAGATTAGAACCAGCTGATGATTCTCATTCAGTGAATATTCATCCATAGGTGTTCTCCTACTGCTCTAGGGTCTTTGGTTTCATCAGCCATCAAAACAGACTCCTGCCCTCAAAGCACTAACATCCTGAGAGCACAGGCATTAAATATTAAACCTAGTAAATAATAAGTCATATGGTCTTCAAAACAGTATAGTAGATAATTGGACATGTCTGGTTTTCGTCCTGTGAATCTTTCCTTTGGGGCATTTAGGCTTACTGAGGGGTTCTCAGCTGTGACATTCTTAATTTTACTTATTGTTACCATTTTAGAAATGAAGTCCTACAGAATGGTTCATCCAGGCTCAGGACATAGGCATTTTAGAAGTAGTGGTAGTCATCTTTGAAGATATTTCTACATAAAATAGTATTTTTTAATGTACCCACAGGTAATACAGCTCTGGAAAAAGTGAGTGTACCTATGGCAAATTACATAATTTTTTATCATGTTTATGTGAATGCACTGTTTTATAATGAAGAAAAACCTTCTCATAGTTGGAAAATCAAATAGTCCCCAAAATAAGATTGACAAAACAGCAAAATATCCTAAGAAATGTGTAGATTCTAAAATAGTAACAGAGCTTTGTAGAAGGAATTATTTCCATCACACGAGTACTTCTGAAGTCAGTACGTGCTTTTTCGTCTAGGAAGCCTAGATACAAACATTAACCTTTTCCAAACCAACTTATCAGTTGTAGTCTTGTTGCAGACAAGAGAATCCATTCTAGGCAGTTAAAGTGAAATACAAATTTATTAGGGGGTATTTGATATTTCACAGAATGGCTGGGAGGACCGGGTACCAAGTCTGGATGGGCACAGTGCCCATCACACCCCCAAAATGTTTTAGTGGAAATCCCATTTGTTTTTCTCTTCATTGGTTGAGTCCATGAAGTCAGGAACCGAAAGCCAGCACTTTTCTTTAGTTAATGTAGCAAACCCAACAACTTCATAAGGCTCTGCTTGCCAGAATAACTCCTTAGTCACACAATACTCACTTTGGTCTTTTGTGTCTGCTGTAAATGAGTCTGCTTGAAGGAAGCTGAACCTCCTGTCACTGGAGCATAGAGCCATAACTGAGGGATTCTGCTTAGGGAGGGCTAGATTTATGATACTAGAGAACCATCAAATCCAGGGAAGGATGTGCAAAGGATTTGGCTCCCATAAGTGGGTGATGTGTTGAGAATTCTCTGCACTTTTTCTCTACCTATGTTTTTCCAATGTATTTTCAATTTTGTTTTGATTCCATTAGTGCTTATTTCCCAAATGGCTTGATGCAGGGCTGTAAAACACCTGAATTATATTGTTTAAAATGTAGCTCAAGGCCCTGCGTTCGATCCCTGGCACTGAAAAAAAAAAAAGAAAAGAAAAGAAAAGAAAAACAACAAAAAAAGAATCAAACAACAACAACAACAAAAAAGATGTAACCATTTCTGTTGTTCTTGGGGTAGGTGACAGAAAGAGAGAAGTGCTATATTGGCTTGCTCACTTTTTAAATATATGTTCAAGCCAGTATATGCTGGTTATATTTACAACTACAAAAGTTGCATGAAAGGTTTTTTTTTTTTTTACAGTTCTGTATTTCTAAATAACTCCTTCCATGTACTGCAGATTTCCTATTTGATTTTAAACATAGAAAAGGAGAACAAAGACCAGCAGTGAGGTCTTGATGATCATTGTACCACATATATATGGGTTGGGTCAAAAGCCTAAAATGTCCAGGGAAGTTGCGTAATTTAATTTTCTTGAGTAGATGGAACTGCTTTTATTGGGAAATGCAGAAAGACAAGAGAAGTGGGTAGCATGTGATAGCATAGTCAAGAATGTGAATGATATCCTCTCTTGAAGAGCAACGGGATCATGTTTGGATTTTTGTCGTAAGTGATTGCTTTCACTTTAGACACATGGCAGAACTCTACAGATTTGATACAGTAAATGGTTGAAACAAAGCTTGGATCTTCCTTCCTAGTCTCTTTAATACATACCTGCATGGTAGAAAAAATAAAAGAAAATGTATCCCCTTTTTTCTGAAAGAAAGCTATTTTCACCTAGCAATTCTGTAGCACCCTCAAGGGACAGCATTATGTGAGTAATGTAAAAGTATCATTCCTCTCAAGTAAATGGACACTTATCTTATCCCATGCAGCTATGAAGAGGTAATTGGAGCCCAAAGTGTGAAGTATAATGGAAGGTTATTGAGTCATTTTGAAATGGCTGGGCTGGATTTTGCACTACATGTGTGATAACATTCTTTATGGCCTAGAATCTATCGTGTAAGTTTGCTTTTAGAATTTAATAAGCCTCGAGTTAGAAAATTTGGAAGTTCTTTATTCTGCAGGATTCCAAAGGTACCTCTCTGACCCTTGGGAACCTGACGCTGCTGAATAAGAACAATTGCAGTATTATTTTGATTATTTGTAGTTCAGAATTGAAAAAGAAAAACAATAAATAAAAGGTCTCTGTCTCTGGCATTTTCCTAAATAGTTAGGGTGTAAGCTTCTAAACCTGGGGTTGAAAGTAGCTCTGATGAGGAGGTCAGCATTGGGGTCAGATACCCAGGACTTCCAGCCCCTCCAGCACTGGCACTCTCTCAATTCCTAAATAAGGTATTATTTCAATAGCTACTCTGCAAACAGAGATGAGTTTCCTCCTCAAAGTGATAGAGAATGTATTAATTCATTATTGCTTTGACTTAGAGATATTCTAAACTTGGTATCATTTTTACAGAAAGACCACAGTTAGTGAGTTCTTCAAATTTTCTTGTGCACATTGAAAAACAAAACAAAACAAAAACTAACAAAAATGTGAGTTTTCTGTGAAACCCAGAGTCCACCACCTATGTTTTTTACACAAATGCTCACTTTTAAGATACTAGTTTCCCAAACATTTTATTTTAGGCTGCTTTTTCCAAATACCCATTCCTAAACCTTTTTTGCCTTTTTCTTGCTTTGAATGGAAAAACATTACCAGTAGCTACAGTTGCTAAATTTGATCTCAAGGCCAAAGGGAAACTGAACAAGAATACTGAATTGAAAGAATGAAAAGAGCCCATATTTCTGAAGGTGTCTCTGTGTAGCCACATAAACTCTGACTCCTAACAGTATTTGGACTTTATGAAAGCAAATGAATCCTTACTTGTTTATATTATTATTAGTTATAAGTGTGTGAATTACAGCTAAATACATTTCTAAATTACCTATTTCTCTTCCTTTCTCCATAATCTTTTTCCACCTTAAAACTTCTCCTCATACTTACTCTATTTCTCTGGCAAATATGACTTCATCATTCACACTGTAGTTTACAATTTTAACTGCTATAATTTTAGTCTTCTTCACCCTAAACACCAATTTGGTCTCCAAATATGTAATGTCTTTTTCTATCCCTGTTCCCACTGTCATTCATAAAATCTGAATTGGACAATTTCAATAATCTTCCAGCTAGTGTTCTAGCTTCCATGTCCTCCATCAAAAACATTATTTTTCAGTGATTCTCAACCTTGATTTCAAAACACAACTATATTCCAAAAGTTAAAAAACATCTTTCATAATTTTTACTAGTAATAAAGCTGCAAGTTTTATGAACAATAAAGGAGATAGTAGGCTAATTCTTCCATACTGTTAAGCAACATTTATTTCAGCAGGGTTTTTTTTTTTTTTTTGATGATGATGATAAGAGTTATGGAAGGGGGTTAGATTTAGCCGACATGGTGGGGTAACTTGAGATGTTCCCTAGGACTTTTATCTTTCAGGTGAATTCATCTATCACGAGTGCCAGAGAAGGAAAAAGATGGAAGATCATTGTATGAAAACCCAGGTCTTTGTCATGGAGAAAAATCAAATACTGAATGAACTCTTCCTTAATTCTGTTTATTCTCTTACTCTATCTGTAGCCCTACACCAGTCTCTTTTTATCCAAAACTATTCATGTCTTCACCAACACAGCATTCTTTCCTATTTCCATGCTTTGCTTACTGTATTGTTTCTATTTGAAATGTGCTTGTCCCAACCTGTGAACGTGGCATATCTCCTTTTCCAGGAAGGCTTTTTGAACACTGCCCAGACAGCGATGGCTCTTCCTCATTTTAATACACCTTTATTATATTACTTATTATTAGATGTCATAATTGCAACAATCCTTTCCCAATGCCGTTTACTTAATGCAAAGCCCTATATTATGTTTAAGTAAATTTGTCAGTTTGAAGAACACTGGTTCCAGTAGAAATTGTTTTCTGTTTTCTCTATGTGATGGTTAGTTAGGTGTGGCCACAAGAGGCAGCATAGAAAACAAAATTTACTATACCTACAGGTCTTAGAGACAGGACGCAGGACAGGTTACATATGGCTACATGGGAAAGTACCAGTATCACTAATGGAGCAGAAAGGTAGGAGGGAAGGGGGAAAGCCTAGCCCAAAGACGTTATTCTATGTTCCACAAGAAAGGCAAAGCAGGGCAGAGTGGGCAGAGTACATGGTTTAGAATTGGCTAATTTGAATAATTTCAGCAGGTTCTCAAATATCGGCGTGGCCCCTAATTACATGGTACCTGGTACTTACATAATTAAGGAGCAATACATTGCTGTCTGGGGCGTAAAAGCCAGATAGAAGATGTTGGTTGGTTTGTAGATCAAAGGCACGCTCTTCTGGGCCTTACCTATCCCTAGGAGTGACAGATTCTGCCCAAACAGAAATGTTTCTAGGATGTTACACTGATATACAGAAAATAAAAACTATAGAAACCTCTTGTCTCATACAAGTAATTAGAAAACTGATTGTGCAATTGAGACTTGTAAAGGGATGTCATTAGAAGGTTGAATCTTGCAAAGTAGTTTAGGAGAGTGATGTAAAGACAGAAAAAAATAGATGTACACACTGCACTATAGTTCTATTGAAAGCTAAGATCTGGTGTTTTGATGGCACATTTAAAAAATCATGGTAGTACCTTCTGTGATGGTTCCAGTGTTTGAGTCTACATATGTTCAACCAGAAAGAAATGAAACATTCGTATTGGAACCTAGACGGAAAAGAGTCTCTTCGAACCAACCATTCTGTTTCTAATTCCTTTCAGGCGTAACAACAGATGACAGTTCCTGTTTGCTTGTTTTTTGTTGTTGTTGTTGTTTGTTTGTTTGTTTTCAGTGTAAAGAGTAATTATAAAGGGAAAAAAAAAACCAGTCTTCTCATTGCTTAACTTAGTCTGGAGTTTTAGATCTCACCCAAGTCCAGAGGTTGACCTTGGAGGAAGTGAGAGGGGAGAGGCACAGGATAAGCAGCCTTTCTGAATAAAGCTATCAAGAGAGACACCAGTGTTGGACAGTTCAAGACTCAACACGATTGTATGCTATGACTTCATGATGTGTGTTTTCAGGCCAATTTCAAGGAAAGAGGCAACTTTATAGACTCTGATGTGCCATATACAAAGTATTTTCTCTTAACCCCACACATCAAAGTGAGAACTCTATTATTTGTGTCCAGAGAGCGTTGGAGAAGCACAGAATTTAGCACCAACACAGACACCTTCTTTTGTAGCACTTGAAACATTTGAGGATTGGCCTATTGATTTATCATTTAGGGTGAATATAGTAGTTGAGAAATGGATAGGACTGATGGCCCAGGGGACCAAGACTTTTGATTTATTGACAAAACAAGTGTAGGCCTCTGGCTACTCTTAAAGAACCTGAGGACAAGTAAGGATGTCTATTTTCCAAATCCTAGACTATACTACGGGCTCAAATCAGGTATATATCTGCCATTAATGGACAACGGAGATACCTGTGTCAGTTTTTTAGAACAAGACATTTTTTCCTAACAGCTGATAAAAAAACAAATTTCTTCTCTAATTCCAGTTAAATGAAAAGATGCTGTTTTATGGATTTTCCAATAAAGAAAAAGTTCATGTGATACATATAAGGTAATAACTTCAGGAAGAGGGTATAATGTGTATCTTTTAAATATTTGAAAATTTGATGTTTGTATTTTATGAATATACTCGTAATTGTAAGTACTTTATCATGATAAATGTTACTTTTGGTAGTAAATTTAACCCTCCTAGGCAAATTTAAAATAATCATTACTAATATTCTCCCTTAAGTATTCCTGTAATTGTATGTATTCTTTGTAATTTGGGTACCCAAAAGATAGGAAAGCATAACAGTTCAGGGTTAGGTTCTGGTATTAGGCTGCCTGAAGATTAGTCTTGGTTTCAAAACTATACTTACTAGCAGTGTGAACATAGAGGAAGAATATAAAGTCTCTGTGCGTCGGTTTACTCATCTAAAAAGATATGGCTAATTAGGTCCTCAAGATTACTAGCTGGGCATGGTGGCTCACACCTGTAATCCAGGCTTTTAGGAGGCCAAGGGAGGAAGATTTTTGTGAGTTCCAGGCCAGCCTGGGCTACGTAGTGAATTCAAGGTGACCCTGAATTACATAGTGAGACCCTGCCTGAAACAAACAAACAAACAAAATTATAGGAGAATTAAATAAATTAATGTATGCAAAATGCTTTGAAAGTGCATGGTACAAAATAAAGTACACAGTAAATGTCCATTTTGAATCTTAATTTCTTAGGATTATTTTATAAAATCCCAAGGGAATTTCCCTTGAATTAAAATGCCCTTGTCAAAAAAAAAAATGCCCTTGCAGACTGATTCTGTGGCAGTAGAGTGAGTTGATAAGATGGAAGCCTACAATTTGAACCATATCCTGAGAGTGAGGGCCAGAAAGTTCAATTTCTCTAACGAGTGATGGGGTGAAATTCCCAAAGGAACAGATGCTGAGTGTAGAAAAGACTAATTTCTTCTACATGTGGAATGTCAAAATTAGTGTCTACCTTATTGCTTACATTTCAAGCATTAGTTTACAATAGTTCAAAAATTCTGTGGAAGTCTAGCCCAGTTTCACTGTGTAGTATATTTAGAATGACTGTTTTGTGTGATACTGTTTTGCTGTCTTTTTTGACTCAAATAGCTTTATGTCTTATACATGTAAAATCTATCTTCCACAGAGCAGTCTGTTCATTCCAGCCTTATGAACTAGCCTTGTGCTGTATAATATGTATTTTGAAATAGCCCCATGTAAGTGGAATCATAAGACCACAGTCTAGTATATTAGCTAGCTGTAAAAAAATGGCCTTGTATTTCTATGGAAGAGTGAGAAATATCCTAGCTAATCTTTAATATACTAGATTTACACCTTGCTACTTACAGCTAGTAATTCTATAACTTAGCAAATGGGAATAGTAGATTCTGGGGTGGGGGCTTAAATCTCTCAGAATATGGGAGCTCCTGTCTTCTGCACCAAGATGTATCAATCTCTGAGACAGAAGACCACCAGGTCCATTAAACCAACCTGAACATGAATACTCACCCATGACTCTCCTCTCTGTTTGATGCTGTGGTATGCATACATGTTTCATAGATGAGGTTTTTATACTTTGCCTTGAATTTGAAACAATCCAGCATAACATCAATTTCTTTAATACTGTGCTTTTTAATGAAAAAAAGAACCAAAATTTCCTAACAAAATAGGAAGAGAATAATGATAGTTAATACACTGTGTATCATTATTTTCAAAGTAGTTATTCAGAAACAAAAAAAATTATCTCTTACAAAGAAGAAATAAACAGATATCACAAAACTTGCTTTTCAATGAACTAAGAGAAACTAATAGTATAAATGAAACAAATTAGCATATATATTAAATATTTTTGATACAGCAGAATAGATAATTTAGGAAATTATTTGAACTTTTTCATACTTCATATTTATCTATCTTCTGTTTTTCTCTTTATTTACCAATAAATACATGAAAGAATGTTCAACATTGTAGGCCATTAGAGAAATGCAAATTAAAACTATATTGTGATACCATCTTCCCCCAGAAAGAATGGCTATCATCAAAATATCTAATAATAACAAATCTAGTAATAAAAAATCTAATAACAACAAATGCTGGTGAGGATGTGAGGAAAAGGACGTCTTCCACATTGTTGGTTGGAATGTAAAGTAGTACTACCATTATGGATATCAGCGTGGAGATTCCTCAGAAAATTAAAAATAGAAATTCCATTTGATCCAGCTCTCCTCTTTTTAGTTATCTTTCCAAAAGAGTTAAAATCATCATGTAACAAGATAAACATATATACCCATGTTTCTAGAAGCACAGTTTATAATAGCTAGATCTTGGAAACAGGGTGTATGTCCATCAACAGACGAATGGCTAAGGAAGATGTGGTATTTATGCACGATTTATGGATATTTATGCAATATTTATGGGGGAGTATTACTCTCCCATAAAGAAAGATAAATTTGAGGCATTCATAGTTAAATGGATGCAACTGGAGAGCATAATGTTCAGTGAATTATTGTGCTTTTGAGCTTCCACATGGAGGTATTTCTTCATGAGCTCATTTAAATGTCTTGAAAATATCTGTAAAGTTATGATTGCTTCAGCAACAATTTCCTGAAAATATAACATGCCTTTATATTTCTGTATCAGAGTTGGAAGGCAGTATGGCTGACTGACATTTTCATCGAAGCCCTGAGCACCAAGAGGTATTACTTCAAGCCTTCCATATGACTTTTGGAACAACAGTTCTTAAATTATTACATGCATGTATCATTAGAAACTAAGGAAAAAAACTCATGTTTCTTGAAAGCATGTTTCTTTAGACAGATGCTTGTAACGGCATCTCCCATTCACAAGCTCTTCTGGGGCTGTGACTTTATGCTCTCCCACTAAAAGTAGAGTTCATTTCTTCACCCCATGGGTGGGTCTTGCGATGGCTGTGACCAGCGCACTATGGCAGAAGTCACAGCCAAGTTACCCGTCAAACACAGCAGGCACAGTGCCTAGGGACTGAGGTCCTTTCAGGGACTGAAAAAATAAAAAAAAAAAGAAAAAATTAAACTTTTAGGTTTAAGAACATGTTAAATATATATTATATATTAATTTTTATAGCAGCAGTGCCATAAGTATGATTATGTATTCAAATGTTATTTGGGTTTTATATAAATGTTATTTGGTGTTTATTTTTTTATTTATTGAAGGAAGGGCCCCAGAATATCACAATTCATCCCTGTAGGAAGTGATTAGTATCATTTCTTAACAGTCCGAGGTGTTTCTACTCATGGTCCTTTGGGACATTTATTTTTAGAACATTCACTCTCAGAATCAGGAAGGTCATTCTGGCCAATAGCCCTCACTGAGCACAAGATGACAGCTGGTATTACCCACCAGCCATGCTGATGAGCCATTCTGGATGCCAGCTTGGCTGAGCCCTCAGGTAACTTAGTGGAGCCACTTCTGATTGGAACTACGTAACAGACACCAAGCAGGGTCTGTCCTATTTAGCTCAGTCAACCCAAAACATGGCAAAAGGTAATGATAAAGTGGCAGCTAGTTTTAGAGAAGTCTGTTAGGCAGCAGTAGATAACTGAGGCATTCATTCATTCACAATTTACTAAGTATTTTGTACTGTAATATCTAGGATACAAGAACTTTTAGTGTAGCAATGTATGAAAATCTTGTCCAGGTCAATAGCTTCTTTAAAACCTTGGGGTGGCTATAGAAACAGGCATGAAATTTAACTGAAATTTAAAAGATATTGCAAGGCTTTTTGAAAAATATGAACATGTTACTGATGCCAAGTGTTGCAATTCATCAAAGGAATTGATGTGTCTATTTATCATAGAGACACATTTGTTGGATAAAAATTTTTAAATAAATTTGTTCAAACCCTGACTCTATTAATCTCTTCACTGCATAATGGTGATCATGTATCTTAACTAATCTGCACCATTCATACCTAGTTCATTTGATTATTTTGAGGATTAAATTAATCAATGTATGAAAAATTCTCAGAACAGTGCTTGGTATATGCATAAACAAACAATAGGTATTTTACATATAGTTATAAATATTGAATCAGTATCTAGAACACACTAGATTTGATAGATGCCAGTCATAAATATATTCCTTTATGTTCCTGCTTTATCAAAAACCTGGTTCTTACTCTTGGGATATCTTAGGCAGATCTCTTACCTTCCTTCACCCACGTCAAATATGAAAGTGTTTGATTTTCATGTATTACAAGTTAATTCCAGTCTATAGTCAAATTTCCGTTCCTTACCTAATACAGAGCATCTCTCCATGTGATCTAGGTTTTGACTCACACAATGGGCAACACAAGTCTTTTCTGACTTCTTTGTCCACCTTAGGATACTCTCAGTGGTCCTGGCAGACTTATTATGTGCAGTCTTTTCAAGGTGACTCTAGCCCCACAAACTTCCATTCTTTTTAGTTTGGTTGGTAGGAAATGGGGAGTCTAACAGATGATGACTAATTCTGACCACGCAGCCTATGCCTGCTTTAGCCCTTTCTTGGCGCTGATGTCATGGGCTATGATAAGTCTTTTTGTAGACCCCCTCAGTGCAGTATCAGACATCTGTGACTACTGTGTACAGTCCTGAGCGAATACAATTCAGCTTTGTGGGAGCAAATCTTAAAGATGGCATCATTTGGTTTTCCGTGAGGACGGTGGGGTAACACCCCCTTTTTTTGGTCTTAAGTAGAGAAAACACACCACTCACCTCTTCAGATTCTCTTCAAAGCAATGTGTACTGCTGCTCCTCTCTTTCCCAACTCTCAGCACCCTCTTACATTCTGGGAGATGAGTGTTGTGCCTCTAGACTTGACATCTGGTGCCTTTTGAGAGTCTTCCAAGGCAGATCTAGTCAAAATTATGAGAAAATTACATTCTTATATCTCAGGCTTTAGACATGTACACGATTCTGAGAGAACTGAAAAGTTAGATTAGTATCTGGTTAAGTATGTGTAGAGGTGTTAGGAGCATGTTTAGGGGTATATAGGTTTGCAACTTAAATAATGAAATGATAATTTTAGGGTTTGAGGAAAGGGTGTATTCTTAAATTCCTCAAAATAACACTTATATCTTAAAATTGAATATTTGAGGTGAAAAAAGGGCCACGATGAAATTCCCATTCAGTCTCTGACTAGCCCTGTGATTTGGAGACTTGACATCTTCTCATATATAGATAGAAAGAACAGTACTTACCTTAAATAAGGTCATTGAGAGACATGAATTGGATATTATATTAGGTTACTTAGCTTGTCAAACATCGGTAGACCTGTAGACATATTCTACTTTTCCAGGTGTGAGGAAAAAGTATTACAAGTTATGTCTTCTTTCTTATTCATGAAGAATAACCTCCAACGACAAAAGAAAAGTTGAAGGCATGAAGTAGGAATGTTTTGGTGGCCACACGCTGACTTTATACATTCTTTTACTATTGTCGCTTGGTATAGTGGCAGGGAAAAAACAACAGTGCCAACAACAAAAACAGCACAACACAAACAAGCAGAAGCACATTTCATACCTATGTGCCAGGCATTGGGAAGAGCCCCCTATTAGTCACTTTACATAGAGAAAATTATTTAATCCTCCACACAAGTGAAAGTATTAAATAGGTATTGGAGATATTCAGGAAGAATATGTAACTCCCCCAAGTCACAGAGATTGATGACAAATCTGGAATTATGAACAATTTGGTCTGATTTATTTATGTATTTATTTATTTATTTTTATTAGTATGTATTTGCAATTCTAGCAGTTTACAATCATCTTGGGGAGTAGTTACATGTACAAATTATAGCTTCTTTTTTTATAACTCCCTTCCCCTTCCTTCCTCCTTCACCCTGCTTCTCTGATTCCGCATCACCTTTTACATACTTGTTGATAGTTTGTCTTAGCTCACGTTATGGCATATGTTTACATTGGAGTTATTAGGATCCTTTGGTACATCTTTATTCTTCTCACTTCCCCTTCCCCTCCTTACCCCTCATCCTTGTTTCCTTGGACCATGTCCCTGTTGGATGACATCTATCCCCTTGTCCATTTCTATCCATCCTTTATCATTTTCTTTGCTTATTCTTTGCCTCACTCAAATGAGCGATACCACATGGCATTTAAGTTTATGTGTCTGATTTATTTCACTCAGTATTTATATTTTCCAGGTGCATCCGTTTTCCTACAAATGCCTTGAATTTGGCATTCTTTAAAGCAGAATAGTATTCTATTATATATAGATACTATATTTTGTTTATCCAGTCATCTCTTAATGAGTATGCAGACTGCTTCCAGGATTCAGCTATTGTTTGACTTGCTTTTTTAGTCAGCTTTCTCATGCTGGAACAAAATACCTGACACCTACTACTTAAAGGAGCAATTTGTTTTTGTTCAATTTCACACTTTTTCAGTCCATGGTTCACTGGCCCCAAGGCAGCAATATCATAACTCAAGAGTGTGGCAGAGCAAAGTTTATTCATGGCTACCAAGGAGTAGAGCAGGGGATCAGTGCCAGAGAGGAAGGGGCAAGGACTGGATATAACACCCCAGGCGACATCTCCATGACCCTCCAAGGCACACCTGGAAGTGTGCTGCACCAGGCTGCAGGGTGGATTCCCAAAGCCAATCGAATTGACTCTCCATCCTAAGCATGAACTTGCTATTTATAAAAAATAAATAACAAAGAAGCTTCCCTAAAGTCCATCACTTAAAAAGTACATAGAGTTATCTCAGCTTGACTTGTTTAAAGAAACTTGCTGAGACATTCTGAGTTTCGCGGCCTTGAGGTGGTGGGAGACTGGCTGGTGTGCTGGCTTGCTGAAGATGCTGCTGTTTCTTTACATATGCAGTTTCAATGTTAGATTCAGGAAATGGGCTCAGCTCTGTCCTACCATCTCACCATTTCCTCATTTAGTGCTTGCAATAATTTCCAGAACAGGTACCATCTTACCATTGTACTCCTCGTATTTATGATAAGGAAATTGAATTGAGAGGGGGTTGAAGCAACTTGCCCAGAGTTATACTTTTCATTAAGCAGGAGGGATGGGATTTGAACCGGGGCAGCCTGGGTCTAGAGTCAGCTTTTAAGCATTGCATTATTTCTGTTCAGGAGGCACATACGTCTTTCTTCCATATTTTTTCTAATGGGATTCTGGGTAAGATATTAAAGCTTTTTGCCACCAGCTCAACTCACCAGCCATGGAAACTTTTTTCCCCTTTGTATTCCGTGGCCTAGTTCTTCCAGAGAAAGATCAAATTCAGCTCAAGAACTTGCATTTCTCTTTTAGGAGTTTTGCTCAACTTTTCAGTTGTTTTTCACAGAATTTGCAAAGTGCTTATTCCAAAATCCCTCTTAAATGAAGCAGTCACAAATGCTAAGCTTATCATCACAAAACCTGAAGAAACAGTAGACGTGAATTTTACAAAACTAATCAAGCCAAATGCATTGTCCTTGGTTCAGTTGTCAGTGTAGGAGTCCCAAGAGTTTCAAGGGAATTGGCACTCCTATCAGCCCAATGAGGATGGCAGGTGATAAGACATGTCCGGGTAAGGTAGAACAAGATATCTTGCCATTCAAGGATGACTTTAAATCATTCTGGTTATGTAAAAGGAATTCTATCACATTTTCATTAATTTTGTGAAAAGTTTTAACTGAGCTTTGTTGAAATGTATATTTGAGGAAAATGTTCATGTTCAAGGTCTTAGGAAAAGGTGTATTACTTGAAATATAAAAGATCCCAGGACATTCATTTCCTGTCCAAAGGACTGACTAAAATTTGAAGTAATTAAGTATTTAAGTATTTTTTTAAGTGAATCACAAATATCCATCGACATTTTTTGTTTCGGTTTAGCCAGGCAACTCTCTAGCTCTCTAGTTCAGTATGGAGGAAATAATAGGTTTTGCCTAAGTATCCATTGTGTTATTTTAAATATATATTCCATGGGGAGAAAATTCACTACCTCTTATCATATTTTAATGGGCAATTGCATTCACAATGTTAGTAATATATTAAGGAGGGAAAGATAAAGATTTAGACAAGATAGTAGAAGATAATTTCATGTTTATTTTTATAGTTATGTTAGAAAATGGGCAAAATGTGAATGACATAATTATAGAAGTATTTACTTTAATCGAAGTCTCCTTTAAAAAAGCGACCATATTATTTTCAAAATTGCTGGTAGTATTGTAAAAAATCAATTAATTTAATGAGTTTCTATTTTAAAATCCAAGAGAAATAAGGAAAGATGGACAAAGATGTGAATTTTCGGCACTTAGCTCTTGGTTCTTTTAAATTGTAGGAATAATACATCTCCTTCCCCTCTCTGTTGCACGCACATACCCACACACACACTTGTGTCAAAGACTCACAACCGAAGGTTGTATTAGGAAAGACAAAGAAGCACTTAGGAACTCAGGCGTAATAGAAGGAGAAAGTTGTTCAAGGTAGAACATTGAAGAGACACTTAGGTATAAATGAAACTATCATCTGATTTCACAGAAAAATAAAGTCCTTTTTCTTTCTCCAAATTAAAATTGAAGATAATGTAAGACATATGACTTTTCAGTCTACTTGAAAATGATACCAACTCTGTAAAGGAAAAAAAATACTGAGCCATGAATTTTTCATTATATTTGAAAGTAGTTGTGAAATTTTATGGCAGATGAATTCTGTTACAGTATTTCTGGTCTCTGGTATAACAAATTCCTCACACAATAAATCTTTTATGACTCAAGAAAACTGTATGTTTTTCCCTAAATAAACTTTTTCCTGAGAGATGTTCTCCAGAAAGTGAAACAACCTTAGAAACCTTCAGTCGTGGGATCTACTTGAAGTTTTTCGTGCAGTGAGACCAATTCTCTAATCCATAGAAGACAATGTAAACATTTGTTCCTGCCTGAAGAGCTGGCTGCCCCCGAGTAGAGAACTGGTCTCTACTGTCTGTGAGTAGAGACCCGTTACCACAGCCGTTCCCCTGTCACCCTGTCTGGCTGGTGTTTTCTAGGCTGGGGGCAGATTTCCTTGGCTTATTCTGTGAGTTCACTGCCGCTGTGGCCCATCTCTAGCTAGGAGAGCAGCCTTCTAGCTCATTCCAAGGAAAGCGGACAATAAACAGTAAAATAGTTTCCCCTCTTTGAGCTAAAACATTGTGTAGAGGAAGTAGCTAATGGGCAATGCAGTTATAACTCACTTTTTGATATAATCAAAGACAACCAAGAAACAAGTGGCAGAGGAAATGAAGCAGTGTTGGTATAAGAAATCTTGTCTTCACAATGTCAATTGGTTATCATTTCCAGAAGGTCTTTTGGAGTATCTCAACTTGACATTACTGAAATTTTGAGCTAGATAATTGTTTGTTGCAGGGACAACTCTGTGCCCTTTAGAATGTTTGGCAGCATCTCTGGTCTCTACCCACGAGGTGCCAGTAGTGTTTCCTCCAACCCCGCCTCCTGCCGTGATGTACCTCCACTGCACCCTCTGTTTATTTGAATCTGTGCAGTAAGCCTAGTATGTAAAAAATTATTGCATGAATGAGTTAACAAGTGAAAGTGATTCAATTGCTTAGCCCATTGCCTGGTATATAAGTGACTTACTGGCCAAATAATTCTCTCAAATTCTTGTATTTTAGATTGTAACTAAACTTGTTTTGCACAAGATAAGTTCCAATGCTTCTCTTGGAAGGGTAGATGATTTCTCCTTGAAGTTTTTATTTTTTTAATTTTTTCATTCACAGACAATTTATTATCACTGTATTATGTATATATTGCTACATAACAAATTTGTGAAGAAAGATATGTTTGCTTTGTTGTTTTTTTGTTTTGTTCTATATTTATTTATTTATTTATTACCAAGAACATGCATTGGTACATTGTATACATAATGATCACATTCATCATGGTTAATTTGTACCTGTTCATGGTATATCTTGGTTGCCTCCCCTCTTCCCTGCCCCTCCCTTCTATTCCCCCACCCTTCCCTATTTACAGCAGGTTTATTTACATTTTTCTATTTTTTCCCGTTTTTCATTTCTTTTCTTTTTCAGACATTCATAAATACATATTGAATTGTTTCTCTGATATGAGAAAACATAAGTGTAATAAGAACAAAGAGGAATAATAGATATTAGGTAAAAGAAAGATAATATTCAAATGGGAGGAGAACTAGAAAGCGAGAGGGGGGAAAAGAAAGAAGGGAAAAATGCAATTTCGATTTAAGAAAGACATAGTTAACTTCCATGAGCTATTCACTACAAAATTTGCCTCTCTTCTCTGCTAGTACCGCAGTACAAGAGTAAGGGGGTTTTCTGCTTAAAATAGCATTAATTCTCCATAAGGGAAAGGACATGATAATAATAAAGTTTTGGGAACTAGAGACCTTCAGCACATGTGGTCCATCCAAAAAGCTAAATTCTAAGCCAGCAGTGGGCAACAGTGTGAAGCACACAGTTGCAACCTGTTTGTGACTCCATGGAACCCGATGTCACTGGAAGTGAGAAGAAGATAGAGGAAATAGTGAAAGGATTGGTCAAAAATATATTTAAAAAGCTTTCTGACTTCAAACCTTCCCTCTTTTCCAGGCAGTAAGACAAGTGTCTTTCTGTAATGATACAGATGTTTCAAGGTTGATTCTCTGGAAAGAGTAAGCCAAAAAATATGTGCAGAGCCAAGTACAGGAAGAAACATTACCCAGTGTTAATGAGAGGATGCTTTATGAAAAACAGGGAGACTAAGGGAAAATCTGTCTACACAGTGAATGCTTAAATCATAACCTTATTCTTCAATGTAACTTGGAGTTTACACCTTCTTGAGAGACAGTGTAACTTGGTGGACACTGGAGCCAGGCAGCCTTTTGTGCACTGTTTGTTAGCCATGTGACCTTGGACAAGCTGTTTGACTAATTTTTACATTTTTGTTTTTGTCTATAACACTAGGATAAAAATAAAATCTTTCCCAGAGTTGGGGGGATTAAATAAAATACTACCTTGCTCCTGAAACCACCACTCAGCCATTTACTTGAGCTGCAATTCTGAGTAGCCTGTGTCAGGTCACAAGAAGAGTGCTTAGACCAGGGACACTGATAAGAATTTGACTGGAAGCAAAGTTTATGTGACATAGATTTACTTTTTTTCGTTGAGGGTGGGTATTGGCTTTGCTTTCATCGTTTTCCTTCTTGCTTAACCTCACGAAGAACTGTTTGCTCTTAGACCGTTAGAAAGTGTGAGTTGAAGTTCAGGAGAACATGAACACTGGGGGACAGGACGCCATGCCCTCGAAGCCCATGCTCCTCTGCTTTTGGTGGCCAAGGACAGGACAATCACCGCTGTAGGTGACATGGCCACACAGGAGACTGTCGAAGGGCTTACTCGGAAATATCTAACCAGGATGATAGCTAGATGGATTTAATATGAAGCAACTTTCTACCTATCATAGTAGAAATTGAAGTGAATTTTGCTTCTATCTGGCTCCTGTTTTTCTCATCATTTTGTTTTTGTTAACTTGTTTGAACACTGTAGATATGAAAGTTCTTAGTTCTAGATGCTAATTCCATGTTACCTATGAATACAGACTTGTCTTCTGCACATGGAGACCGGGAGTAAAATTTGGTGTGCCTCAGCATTATTTCTTCATTCAGAGGAAGTTTAGCTTTAAAAGAGATGCAGTGGGGTTGCCTTTGACTCTTGACTTACAGAAGTATGGGAGATTTCCACTAAAAACTGACATATGTTGGAAGATATTTATGAGAAAAATGTAATTACTCAAAAAAATTACCTTAGAAATATGTAGAATGCTGACTGGTATAAAATAAGCACTAGTTAAATGTTTATTATTTTATTGCAACCTGGGATCACGTCAGTCCAAGGGAAAGACCCTGACGATCTGTGTGAGCCAGGCTTGGTGGCACATGCCTACAATCATAGCACTCTGGGCAGCTAAGGCAAGAGGATCCAAAGTTTAATCTCAATCTGAGCAAATGACTGGGTTAACAGTTGAGACCCTGTATCAAAATAAAAATTAAAAAAAGGCCCTGGGCTCAATCCCCAATACCATATAAATAAATAAATAAGTAAATAAATAAAGCGATTGTTTTTTATCATCGAAATTCAATTTCCTCTAAAATATCCACAGTTGACTGATCTCTTGGGCCACTCCTGGTTTCTAGTTAACTTTCAATTCCTATTCTTAAGTACCAATAATCAGCCAAGGAGCACCAGCCATGGGGAAAGTTGTCTTGATTAAAGTAGACAGTAAGGCAAACAAGACTAATAATATATAATTTAAAATAAATATAATTACTGTATTTATAAGAAAATCTAGAAGAAATTATTACTATTCTCAGAGATAAAAGAGAAAATACATCCATGAAGCAAGAATAGTTTGCTGGATTGCTACTGAAGAGTGCTAACAACAGAAATAAATGAGAGCTGTAGGGAATAAAAACTAGACAACAAATATGAAAAATTCAATAGGAAGTGTGAGAAATAACTGTGTGTTTCCCCAGAGTGTACTGGTTAGTTGCAAAAAGAAGAGAGAAAATCAGAGAATTGAGTCAGAAACATCCACATCTAAATCGACTGTGGTACCAGGTGGTACTTTAACATAACTAGTCAGTAGTAACTGATAGTAATAATATTCAGTAGAATAAACACATTTTCAGACACAAAAGACTTACAAAAACTACCTTTTATAAATCTGTTTTTGCAGAAAATATTTTGAGCTAAAACATAAAGGAGTAATGAAAGAAAAAGACCCAATATCCAATACCAGGGCCATAAAGGTGACCTCCAGGCTGATGACAAGGGAAGGTCTGAGTTAACAGCTTTTTGTAGCATATCTGGAGAGTAAACGGCCCATACTGGGCAAACATTTGAATGTCGGTATGGTCCAAGGAAAGTTTATCACACCACAGATTGATTTGGTGGGAAATTTCAGGAATTTCTGGTAAGTTTAGAATTAAAATGTTCATAGAACAAGCTCATGTAAGTTGGTCATTTTCCCGCAAAATGTATTAACTCTTCTCCATCCTATTGTCACTAAAATTTTTGCAGTAGAATTCATCTGCTAAAAATCTCCATTTCTGTTTTCAACAGTCATGAAAAACTCATGCTAGGTATCTTTTTTTTTTTTTTTAACTGTTCTGTGGTAGTTTTTTGAGAATAGTAGCTTAGCATTTTGTTTTGATTCCTAAGGTTTCTCATCATCAGTTCACAGTAGTTATTTGTGATTCTTGGGCAGTGTTCTATACCTACACTGTCACATCTTTGTGAAAAGAGCACTCTATTCTCTTTTATTAATAAATCTTTTTTTTTTCCTTCCTTCCTTTGGGAAGCAAGCACTAGGGAGAAAATGAGAAAAAGGTTTCAAAGCCTAATATCAACTGCCTTGAGATTAAGGCCAGAACCCGTGAGACATACAGAGAGTTAATTTGCTAAAGGATGTGCAGTCCACAGTGCAATGAGTGTTGTATAAGGAGTAAAAGATGGTAATTTCTGGGGCGACAACCTTTTATCTCCCTCTCCACAGAGCTATATTTCTCTAACACTTCCTGTTTTCCTTCGTCTTTTCATTGGACTTCCAAAAATCCAGATATATTCAAATCTTCTATACTGCCACCAGCAATCTTTGAAATCCTTCCTCAGTTTGCATAGCAGTGACAGGAAAAGCTGAGGAGTGAACTGAGCTGGGGACACCTCATTTCTATTTCCATGTCTCCTGACTTGTGCTAGGACAGTTATTGTCAGATTTTCGTCACTGTGATCTAATATTTGTGAAGTCAATTTGGAGGAGAAAAGATTTACTTTTTTTTTTTAATCCTGAAAATTTATTATTTGAGAGAATATCAGATATTGATCTTTTGCTTTACAACTCATGATAATCAGAAAATATACATTTTGAAATGAAAGTCAAAAGAAAATAATTACATATAATACATATTACAGATCTTTTCTTTGTACATAAGCAAAGCAGTACTAAAACCATATTTATGGCCCACAATTAGTGAATGTGGCAATTCTCTGTTTAAATCTGCAGCAACTCAAATCCTCTTAGGGTCAGTGAGAAAGACAATGAGAAATACATTTAGGGCTATTATCATGTCTGGCTGTAAACCTGTATTTTACATCTTTCCCCTCTCTATATATATATGTGTATATGTACTTTATTGCCTTTATATTTCTGCTGGTTTAATATAATTAGTATATACTAAATAGTAATCTGCATTTATTTGGTTTCAAAAAATATAAAATGCATCGGAAAGAGCTCCTGCAGCTTCCAGCAGTCACTGTCCTGGCATCGAAAGCTTGACTGGGAAACGTAGAGCAGCAAGACTGAATAAATAGTCATTGTCGTGTCTTTTTGGTACAGTTGGAGGCCTTCATCCGGAACTCAAAAACATTGTGGCAGACAGTATAAGTTTAAGAAGCTTCTAGAGCACTGAAAGCAGCGCAGTGTTGCCTTTTCTAGTGCAGATAAATAGACCTCAACTAACAATATTTTCTT
Source organism: Hystrix cristata (assembly GCA_004026905.1). Taxonomy (NCBI): domain Eukaryota; kingdom Metazoa; phylum Chordata; class Mammalia; order Rodentia; family Hystricidae; genus Hystrix; species Hystrix cristata. The sequence goes on from PVJO010010333.1 coordinate 21,880, forward strand.
TGGGTTCCTGGAGTTATCAAATTGATCTTGCCATTATACTACTTTCCAAATAATTTGAAAAATATTTAATGATTCTTACCTATGTAACCTCAACCTGTACACATTTGCTCTCAATTTATAATAGTTATTTCATATGTACACATTTTTTTTAAATTAGGGTAGTTAAAAATCAAAATAATTTATAGCTTTTGTGGTATTATGATTTATGTGTGCCCAATACATGCCTTATTTTTAAAGATTTACTTTGGATAATGGTTTGAGAAGGTTCAGTCTAGGTTTAACTGGTTCGTTCTAAGGCAAAAATGACAAGGTGAAAGGGAAGGGTGGGGGCACGTTCCTGAACCCATGGCAGCTGGGAAACAGAATGAGGGAGAAGAACCAGAGGAAGAGATACACGCTTCAGAGGTGCCCCTATTCCTGTGAAGTTTTCTACCTCCTCCTCCAACCAGGCCCCACCTTCTAATAAGCTAATTCAGCTATGCACTGAATCAGTGCTTGATCTGCTGATGAAGTTAGCACTCTTATGGTCCTATTGCCTCTGAAAGTCCTACCTCTCAACACGTGAGATTGTTTTTTAAATGTATCTTATTTTAATGGTACATTTTAGATGTACATAGTGATAACATTCATCATAGGGGATTTGTACCTGTAGATGATATATCTTGTTGCTTCTTTTTTCCCATTCCCCTCCCCTCCCTTCACCCCCTCCTCCTTCCTTATTTACAAAAGCTTTGTTTCTATTTTTTCCTTCTATTTCTTATTTCTCTTGTCTCTCTGTTCCTTTCCTCCCTCCCCCTTCATTGTTCCCTTTCCCATTTGGACACTTTCTTCCCTTTCCCAATATAATACATTTTAGTCTTTATTTATACTTTCAGTTTCCCATACCAGAGAAACAATGCAGTATTTAAACATGTATGTCTGATTTATTTCACTTAAGAATATGATCTCAAGGTGCATCCACTTACCTAAAAATAACTCAAGCTTATCACTCTTTATGACAGAGTAGTACTCCACTGTATAAAGAAACCACATTTTCTTTATCCATTCCTCTGTTGATGGGCATTTGGGCTGTTTCCAAGATTTAGCTATTACAAACTGTGCTGCTATAAACGTGGGTGTGCATATATTGTTATCACGTGAGATTTTTGAGGGACATTTTAGGTCTAAAACTGTAACAAGGACCTTGACAAAACATTTAAATTTCACATGCATAATAAAGGCAACATCATGTATTCCCTTCATAGTTGTAAATGTGGTAATTAGTGTGATCATGTGTTTGTGTTTTGGGTGTGTGCATGGGCATTTAAATAACGCAGTTGTCCATAAGTATAAGATTCTGTATCTCAACCTTGGTCTGTGTTATTTAACCCCCTGGAAAGAATGCTTCTCAATAATTGCCAATTTTGTGGTACAGGAAACTGGGATACAAGTTTTGCTTCTTTTGATTAATTTCTGCCAGTGTTTAAAGTGTCATGGACTGACTTTAAAAAAAAAAATAAGGAAAATAAGGACAGGGGCCGTAACCTGAGGGGTCAGAGTTTATTATTTATTTTTGAGGCTGGAGATTATTGGGTTAAATGTTTTGAAGTTGCAGTCATTACACTTTTAAATTTAACTGAAAAGAAGATAAATGTGAGTCTTGGAGAAGCCACAAATTGATGTCTGGACTGCTTTTGAATGGTTTGTCCTTAGAGGTAAAGAACATGGGTTCAGCGTCCAGTTCCATTGTGCCAAGACAAGCACCTCTCAGATTGAAGAGAGACATCGTTTTGCTTTAATTTATATGGATTACTGCCTAATATATGAAGAAAGAAGCAATGAGTAAAAAGTTGGTTCAAAACAATATATTCACATTTAATTGGGTTTGGTTTATGGTATCTTGTGGTTTCCTTCACTTCCTTCCTTCCTTCCTTCCTTCCCTCCTTCCTCCCTCCCTCCCATCCTTCCCTCCTTCCTCCCATCCTTCCTTCCTTCCTTCCTTCCTCCCTCCCATCCTTCCTTCCTTCCATCCTTTCTTTCTTTCTCTTTCTTTCTCTTTCTTCCTTCCTTTCTTTCTTTCTTTCTTTTGTCCTTCCTTCCTTCCTTCCTTCCTTCCTTCCTTCCTTCCTTCCTTCCTTCTTTTCTTTCTTTCTTTCTTTCTTTCTTTCTTTCTTTCTTCCTTCCTTCCTTCCTTCCTTCCTTCCTTCCTTCCTTTCTTTCTCTCTCTCTCTCTCTCTCTCTTTCTTTCTTTCTTTCTTTCTTTCTTTCTTTCTTTCTTTCTTCCTTCCTTCCTTCCTTCCTTCCTTCCTTCCTTCCTTCCTTCCTTCCTTCCTTCCTTCCTTCCTTCCTTCCTTCTCTCTCTCTTTCTTTTTGGAGACAGGGTCTCGCTATGTAGTTCAGGCTGGTCTTGAACTCACTATGTAGCCCAGGCTGGCTTTGAACTCAAGGTGACCCTTCTGTCTCAGCCTCAGGAATACTGGGATTACAGGTGTGCCCCATCACCACCTGGGCTGTGATTTTCTTGAATTAAATTAATTTATCCCTTCAGTACAAAGAATCTTTAAATTCTCCCTGCATTACATGGTAATGAGGACATTCTAAATTGGCTTCCACTACTTCATTTTTCCTGCTACTGTTTCCATTTGACTCATGCCTCATTCTCTCATACTGGACTAGTGTACCAGGCTCTGCTCCTTTCTGAGCTTTGACTCCACTGACCTGAGTTCAATTTTCTTAGCCGGATGCCTGCTTTTTGTTTTTTTTTTTTAGATTTTACTTTTTAATGCATTCTCTTGCCTATGACCTCTGTTAATGGACATCACTTAGTCGATCCCTCAGCGTCTATGTCACTGTGATCAGAGTCTTTCTTCATGACTTATCGATCTCTATTGGATGAATCCATGAATCCTTTGATATCCTGTATAGATATTTAATCTATTAGTGTTTAATAAATACAAAGACGCTTCAACTGTAGAGACTGGCAACTCCATGATTCCTGCCATTGACTAAGGTATCCTTCCTTAGTGTAACTGAAACTTGAGAAGTATGATGAACTTTTCCTTTTTCAGAACATAGGTGTGCTATGTGAGTTATTCAAAGAATCTTTTGTTGTAAAATATGTAAACACAGAATCTATATATTTTTAGTATTTTTTTCTTGTCAATGAGCCTGAAACATTTTCATTTTTGATTATAATTATCTAGTGAACTCTAGCATGAAACGTATTTGAGCTATAAAATGGGAAATAGGACTACTTCTTTCCTTTTTATTTAAAAAAAAAATGTTTAATTGAGTGCGATGGTGCACACCTGTAATCCCAGCACTCTGGGAGGCTGAGGCAGGAGGATCATACATTTGAGTCCAGCCTGGGCAACCTCATGACCTAATGAACTTTATCTCAAAGTTAGAAACAAACAAACAACAATAAACAACAACAACAAAAAGGCTAGAGACCTAGGGATATAACCCAGTGAAAAGTCCCTGGGTTTGATTCCTATACATCCTATAATTTATATACTTGAAAAAACAACAACAACAACAGCAAAAAATGCAAACCTGTTTATTAAGTGATGAAAGTATCATTTATAGTAATATTTAGATTGTATGTTTAACCTTGAAATATGTTTTGAAATCTATGCCATTTATCCCCAGTTCCCATAAATTTTAGTATGATTTTTCCCATTTTTTTCAGATGAAGTATTTGAGGCTCAGGGATGCCCTATATGGTTTTATTTTGTGACTACTCAATTTGAGATTGTAGGTATTAATGTTTAGCTTCTTATCCTTTTAATCAGGCCAAAGTATCTTTCAGATCACAATTCTGTGTGTCTAATAAAACCTTGTTTTAAGGTAAGATAATTTTTCTATGTGAATTATAAGGAAGAATGGCTAATGAAATAAAAAAGACTTAAGGTGAAGTAAACACATTCCCACTTCCTAAATCTTTTTATAAACTAATTTAATAAGAACTATTACTTTTTTCTGATATATTCAAAGTGTATCAGCGTACACCTAAAATGCTACGTAAGGCTTTATTACAGGCAACAATGATTAATTCTTTTAGGCCTGCTTTAATTATCCCCCTTTGAGATGTAATGACAATCTATATATTATTCTAAAGTTCCTGCTTTACATAAAGTTTTAGTTTGTAGTTAAATGAAAAATTGACAAAACATCACAGGATGTGAATGAAAAGGGTCCATTTCTTTCACAGGCAGAATTGTAGTTTCAAATGGTTACATTATTTCAACCACGGAATACACAGAATTCATTTTTCGATTTCATCTTGAGACCTTGCCACAAGCAAAATAATAAATTTTTCACCCTGCAGAAGCTTGTTAGCTAAACTTTCACCATAGCGCTCATGTAATTACCCTGTAGATTACTGCTAGAATGCAGTAGGGAAGCTAAATTTTCTTTTAATTGGCTTCTTACAGTTGCCACAAAAAAAGGATAGATATGGTCCAGTTATCAAAGTTTTAACAAAGAGGAGATATTTTTCGTTTGGTTCGGATTTATTTCTGAGGACCGCCAATCTTGAATTGGAATTGGTCTCCAGTCATATGTGAGAAGAATACTCTGTTGCGTGCCGAGCAGGATCAGCCCCAGTGCACCGCCTGGTGTCTGCGGAAATGCCTGGCTCCCGCAGTCACCGGCTTGCAGCTACTCTCTGCCAGGAAAGCATGCGGCCTGGACAGTAATTGGTCATTGTGAGTAAGAAGATCTGTTCCAGGTCATTTCACCCCAAACATCCCCGCAGCACCTTCTCTTCCTTTGCCTTCTAATCCTCTGCTGGTGATTTAACCTTTTAGCTCTGATTCCTTCACAAAATAAATTGAAAGTCGTCAATGTAACGGAATATGTAGTCTGGACTGAGGAGTAGTCTAGGCTTGGACTGCAGTCGACAGCACTGTGCTCTGCATTGTGCTCCTAGCCAGAATGGCTTCAGCACATTCCGTGTGCACTTCTGCTCCTCTATTGGAAACTGTCTTATTTGATCCAGCTATGGTATTCCCCGCCCACACTGTGAGGCATTCCCTCACTCTCACTGTCCCCTCAAATCCCCATAGATCAGCCTCCTCCCTCTGGTATCCTGCTTTAAGAAAGATTTTATTAGGGATTATTTAAGTAAAGTTTGGAATACATTTTTTTTGGAGGGGGTACTGGGGATCGAACTCAGGGCCATGCACTTGCTAGGCAAGCATCTACCACTTGAGCTAAATCCCCAACCCCTAGAATAAGTTTTTGCAAACTTTCCAGGGGACATTTTAATTTGAGATACAAATTTTGTGTCCCAGGTACTATCCTTAGTATCCTAAAAGATTTACCTCAAAGTCATCAAAGAATTCTGAACATTAGTGAGCTGAGAGGGAGAGAGGGAGAAAGGCTTCCAGACTGTGCTGCTGCTGTGTGTGACTACTCATTCCACTACAGTCTTACTACTATCTCACCGAGACTCAACGCAGCCGCTATCACAGTGAGGCTGGTTGCTTAGAGCCTCCGCTTCAGTGGGCAGCCACACTGCAGGTCAAAGAAACGATAGTCCATTAGACACCACACTTCATTCTGAGATAAGTAGATCCACTAAAGAATAAAAATAATTCCGTCATTATGATGTCCATAAAGTTAACAAAGGGTTATCTGCTATTCTGCTAAAGAAATTAAAAATATGATTTACTATAAGAAATGCATTTGAAAATGTACTACTCCAGTACATCTCCTCACCTCCCTCTTTCTGTCTCTCTGTTTATATCCATCTCTTCCCCTAATTTGTTCCTCTCTATCCCCCTTGATGTTCTTACTGAATGCAGCATTTTTATAAGCTTCTCCTGACTTTATATATTTATGAAGAAGTGATGACAGTGTGAGATACAGTGCAGTAAATATTACGAGTAATCAGAATATAGTCACTCAGGGCAGCATTTTTCACTTTAAGCAACGCCTAGAAGAGGACAGGTGGCCTTTTTAAATGCCCATTGTTGATGAATGAAACCTGAGATTAATTGTGAAATGCCGAGGAGCCACCAGATGATCGCCTCTCAGCTCTTCAGGGGAAGGCAAGAAACTGACTGCTGTAGCTCCCAAAATAAGTGATTAATTTGAAACTAGGCATTAATGCTCCCATCTCTTTATATTTATGCAGCCTAGGAGAGTCTATTCCCTTGATGCGATAATGATATTACCTTACGTTTACATTGCACTTTATGCTTTTTTAAGTATTGTATTTGGCGATGCACCATTTCACCCCATTTTAAAGGCCACCCTTGAAGGCTTCATTGTTTTCTTCATTGAAGGAGCAACAGGGAGAAATAAATTGCCTATCACCTCATTGTTTGTCTTTGTTAGGATTAGAACTTGATATTCTATTTTAACATCATGCTTTTATCAGCTGTTTAGGTTGAGTTATGTAAACTGGGGAAGGATTTTGTAATTTGCTATAAATAAAAAGTTGAACAACATTTAATTAAAAAAAAATTGACATTACTAGCCAGACTTGGTGCATGTCTGTAATCTCAGAGAAACAGTGAGGGAGAGTGAGAGAGAGACAGAGACAGAGACAGAGACAGAGAGAAACAGAGAGAGAGCGTGCTAGACTCGGAACCAGCACACCTTCATTTCTACTCTACAGCACTGCTACAGCCCAAGCAAGTGTCAACTCCAAACCAGATCACGGGCTGGGGAAACGACTCCCTGTGTTACTGGGAAGAGTCTACATAATAGATCAGAGTTATAGTGTAAAAAGAAGAAAGCCTGGACAGCTTTGCAGTTTATCTCTTTACTTCTTTGCTTATTTTTGCTTTTTAGCAGATTTTTGTTTGGTTTGGTAAGATAATTGGTACAACTACTTCACATTCCTTTAAGCAGTTAGCTTGTATGTTATATAGATAAATACATATATCTTAATTAAACAGAAGACAGTTAAATAGTTTCAGATAGTTAAAAAATTGAATTTTACAGTGATTTTATAATTTTAGAATGAAATTATTAATTTTAAATAACAAACACTCAAGCAAAATACTGACTTATTCAAGATTCTAGTTACAATGGATCTTGGAAAAAATCCCCAGGAGATCATTTTTCGTGTGTGTGTCATACGTGGAGACATATTTTGGTAAGTTTATATCATCATCTTATCTATGTTGTTGAAACCTTCTATTAAGTGAAATTTTGTAGGTGTTTATGTGGAAAGAGAGGGAACGAGAGAGAGAAAGAAAGAAACAGGATGTATTCATATTTATGTTTGTGTGTGGGCACAGGACGTATATCTTTGATGCTTAGTTTTTCTCCTTAAAATGCATATTTTTAAACCTTAACTTCTCTTTCCTGTGCAAAATATAAAGCAATTTTAGAATATAAAACTGTAAAGTTTGAGAATATTAAAATGGAAAATTTAAGCTTTAAAATCAAGTTGTAGAGGTTTTTACAATATGGAGGTATCAAATTTGAGATAGGAATTTTTATTTCATGACTGAAAACTTAATGGTCTGAAAAATGAAATTCAACTTCTCATGCTTTTAAAAAATTAATTAAAATAAAGCAGTATCTCTGTCAAATTCAATACACTTGCATTTCAGAGAAATATCAAAATTATCTAACCCAAAATTATAGAAATACTATTGTGCAAGATTCTAATTATCTACTTTTAGTCGCAGTTTTTTTTTTAAGTCGCAGTTTTTTAAAGGGAAACTTTTTCATATTGATTATTACGACAAAGTACAATTTATTATCTGCAGCACAAAATAACTAATGTACCTGATTATCCTGTTTTAAGGATTCCAGCCTTTAAATAATTAAGTCTACTCTTTCCTGAAATGTTTACTGCTTCCAGTCTATTGTTAAGTCCTTATTACCTTAGAGAATCCACTTACCATACTCCTCACAAGGAGATACTCAATGTGTGATATTAACTTACCCTCCTTGCTCAGAAAGCTTCAATGACTGACTTCTTGTTACTTAAAAAACAAACACATCACATAGCTTGACACGATAGACTTTTAACATTTTCGATCCACCTGTTTTTCTTGTTTTTCTGCTTGTATCACTTCTCTGCACACCTACTGTGGTCTGAGTGTTCCTCAAAAGTCACAGATTCAAGGTTAAATTTCCCATGTGATTGTGTCAAGAGATGGGCCCCTTGGGAAGCGATCAGATCAAGCTCTGGCAATGGAATTAGTGCCCTTGCATGAAGAGACAGAGGCAGCATATTTCCCCTTCTCTTCCCTCCAGCACAGGGGAACCTGAGAAGAAAGCAAGCCAGCAGACAACTGGGTGCAAACCAGGAAGCAGGCCCCCCCCAGACATGAGTCTTTTGGCACTTCGATCTTTTACTTCTAGCCTCTAGGATTGTGAGAGATATATTTCTGTTGTTTAAACCACCCAATCTGTGATGTTCTGTCAGAGCAACCTAAATGTACTCAGAATATCCTATGCTATAATCTGGGAAACTTTCATTAATGTTGTTTAAACACATCACAGTCTCTGATTATTGGTTTTTGCTCGTGTTCTTCTTGAATTATTTCCTTGAAGAGTAGCTTAAATATGATTTCCTCCCTGACTTCTCATCTAATTAATACAGAAGCCCTCTCTTCTCCCTCTCCTGATTCCAAAAAGAACACATTTGTGGAAAATATCACATGTCACCAAGCTGATATGTACAATCTCTCGTACTTCACTAGATTATTCCATGATTGTTAATACATCTTTTTCATCTTTGCATTATTAACAGTACTCTTGGCTTAGTGACTTGACCACAATAGGTCTTCAGTAAATATTTATTAGCTGAAGTTATTATCTTTGTTATGTGTAAAGATAACACTCATGTATTAGAGGGACTAATTACAAAATTATTATGAAGGAGGGATTGCTATTGTATAATGTAAGTATATATATATATTATATATATTATATATGTATTATACTCATTCAGAAATGATGAGTGTTTTGTTATGTGAACATATGGGACCTAATGAGTTCTGAAGCAAATCATCTCTTGACAAAGCATAAACTATTTTCTTATGTGATTAGCAAGAAAACACAAAATAGAGTAATTTTCAGGTCTTCATCAGTAAAATAATTACACATTTTTATGAGATAGGCCATTCCTCCCCCTACTTATAAATCTTCATTATTGTTTTCTTAAATCATGAAATTTAAGGTCCTGAACTTGGAGACATTAATAGCGTCTATAATTGTCTTAGTCCTAGTTTTGTTTCTGAACACTTATGTTTATTTTGTTACTTATTCTCCATTGCCAGAGTGGCCTCTGGTTGGGTTAGGAATAAGACCAGAATGGACTGAGGCAATCATGGAGCTGACAAAGAGCCTTAACTTTCCCTTCAGCTTGTGTAAACTTGAAGAAGCTTCTTCCTGTCTATAGGCTTCCTCTGTGCTTAGAACATGCACTTTAAAAAAACGTATAAGGAATTGTCAATCTATTCCTTCTCCTGCAAGATGTCTTTCTTAGTATCTTTGGAATTTAATCATCAAGAAAAGAGAGCTCCTATCTCCTAATCTCTGGGAAGATGGGAACCTAATTCGACAGAAGACAATCAGTAAACACCTTAGCCAACTGCAATTAGTCAGCAAGCATCTATTAAACTTGATTAATCCAGGCTCCCTTCCTGAGTGCTTTAGCACAGACCTGTGTACCTGAGCCTGCAGCTTGTTACCTGGGTCCCAGACAGCTCAGCAAGAGCTGCGCTCAGATCAAGGAGGTCTCTCCCACGAGGACCAGTTCCTTATAATGAGATACTCCTCTATTGCATTCCTAGTAAATGACCCAATGTACAGGTTTTTATGAACAATTAATTATCACTGTCATTTTTTCTATAATGGTGTATGGCAGAGACTTGAAAAAAGTCTAAAAGCTCAATTATTTTCCAACTTACCTCAAAATTCTTATCCTGTCGTGGTCTATGTTACCTGTAGGTTCAATTCATAAACAAATATGAAAAGGTAGCTCAAAGGTGGAAATGCACAATGACTCATAACTAGCCTCACCTAGCAATATTTGCTTTGATTTCAAGTACATTAAAAAAAAATTTTAATTAAACATTTAGTGCTGAGGATGTAATTCAGTGGTGGGGTGCTTGCCTAACATGTGCAAAGTCCTGGGTTCTATGTTGAGCACTATAATCAGTTGATAAAAATTTTTATTTAAAATTAAAAAAAATTATTATAGAGATCAACACAATTTCTTATTATTGTGTTAATGAGGAAATACTTAAAAGAATACTCTAAAGTAAGTCCTGATAATTCAGTGACAAGGTACAAGAAACAATTTCCATGACAGTATTCACCATGGTAAATATTTATGAGGGTTTACTTTGAGAGAGCACTTCCATCAATGATATTAAAGATGGTAGGAAAGAGTAAGAATCAACTTAGCAAGTTGAAGGAGCACTGAGGGTTGATCCTTGAGATAGGCAAATCTTTAAAATTTACAATCCTTTGAAGCATAAAACAGAACAATAAGCATTTCTAACTCTCCCTCTGGTAATGAATCTTACTCTTATATTTCCTAAAGCAAAACTAAAATGTTACCATTTACCTACAGGGTTCAGAATATGGACACATCCTTAGGACTGTAGGCACTTTAGTAGAGGTCAAACAAATAAATTAATTAAAAGATATTTTCAAGTTTTGGGAGTTTCAATATACAAAAAAGAAAGAGAAGACAAATTATGGAGGCCACACAGAGTGACGAGTTATTGTGCTGAGACCACATGTGCTTGCAACTGCTGTCACACAATAGAGCCATTTTTAAACATTTCCAATTTCTATTCATTTAATTATTAATCAGAATTTCAAAAAGTAGATTTATAGAGATCCATAGATAAATAATAAAACAAATGGAAATGAAACATTCCAGAGACATTTTGAAAAGCTCCAACACATACTTTAGTTAGAAATCTATAGTTTAAACCATAGTTGTATAACATTTTGAATTTATATTTTCAATCTTCCCTCTTAAAAGCCAAAGGGGAATTATTTAAGTACCTATATTGACAGTCAGAGGACAAAGTTAGGTCAATTCTTCAAAGCAGAAAGACATGCGAAAACTATGCTTATGTCAAAACAGAATTTAGACAAATGTGTGTAAAATGGAAGGAAAGGACAAGCAAAAGAATATGTTTAGGTTCTATGGAATAGAAGCAAACCAGCCTCAAACCAAAGAGATTTATGTTTTATTTCTTGATTTGATTAATTTTTGTGTGTGTGTGTGTGCTGGGGATCGAACTCAGGGCCTTGTGCTGTCAAGGCAAGAGCTCTACTGCTGAGCTAAATCCCCAACCCCATTTCATTAATTTTTTAAAAAGTAAACTGTAGCCAAATTAAGTAATTTTAAAGAATTTCAATAAGTAAATAGGTATTTTTGTTATGTGAGATCTTTTCAAGAGGGTGGTAGGATAAAAATTGAGTTATAACATGACAAAAATTATATTATTTACTATGGGTAAGGGTGAAGGGACTATGGAGATCTCTTACAGAAATACAGTGGTACCTTTACGTACTTAATTTATTTTATGATTTTGGAAAAGATGACCGTGTTTGTGTTTGTGTTTGTGTTTGTGTGGGAAAGACGGTTGTGTTTGTCACCTGATGCAGACAAACTTGCAGACACCTGATGCAAAGAAAAATAAAATTTTGCCAAATGCTTCTGTTTGTGAACCAGATTGTTTGCAACAAAAGCATTTGTGAACCAAAGTAACAGTATACTCCTCAATTTTTAGAAATCAATTTGAAAACTAGTATGAGTAATTTCAAAATTTGTCCCATAATTACATTTGTAATAATTCATTAAAAAAATAATCGTAGATGCTGTGCCATTTTCCATCAGTGGAAGAGAATACCTGAATCCTGTAATTTAAAGGAGGAGAGGTTTCTTTTGGCTCACGGCTTCAGAGGGTCGGCTCCAAGGTAGAAATGGCATGGCGGAGTGATATCAGAGGGAGGGATGTTTCCAGGTTCTCATTTTCGCAAGCAAAGAATTGAATGGAGAATTGAGGGTAGTGGGAAAATTTATTTAAGTAACAAAAGAAAAGGAAACTTGCTCTCCATGTGAATGAAATAGCTGCTGCCCTTTGGGCAGTTAGCCAAAAGGGGAGGGGGGTTAGAGAGCAAGAGGCAAGAGGGAGCAGAGAGAGCAAGAGAGCGAGCTTGTACTATCATTTGCATTTATTCCATTTCAGTTCTTTTGAGTTTTTCTGGCCCTATGAGAAGAGAATGTTTGGATTTGATGCTCCAGTCTGATGTCAGGTCTAGGCCACTCCCTTAGGTCACGCCTATCTTCCCAGCCAGCTAAAGTCACGCCTTACTCTGACCTCAGAAGGACAGCAGAGGACAGTTGATAAGCCTGTACTAGGCAGGAAGCATTGAGAGAAAGGAGGGGATGGGGACTAGAATGTGCCCTCCAGCTCATGCCCCCCGTAACCCACCACATCCACCCAGGATTCACCTCCTGACAACCGTGAACTCATCATTGGTTTAATCTACTCATGAAGATAGTGTTCCGATGATCCAATCACCTTCCAGAAGCACACCTTAGAACACATGAAAATTTTGGAGGACATTGTATGCATCGACCATAACAGACATTCATAAAGATTAAGTGTTAGATTGGTTTTCATACCAATATCGCTAACAAAAATTGGAAACAAAGTCCTTATAAAAAATTACTTAATTGAAAGTTCTCCTTACATGGAATACTAGGCATCAAGAGTTGGATTTTAGAATTTTGAGCCACCTATGGAAAATAACAAATGCAGGTTAAAAAGCAACTCTCAGGAGAATACTTATAATGTGGTTATCAGTATAATTTCTCTAAGGGTACGTATACACAGAGAGGAAGAACAAGAGCAAGAGAAAGTAATCAAATTGCAGGAATATTGTAAGTAGCAATTACTGTTTTGCATAATTTTATTTTATCATGTGGAAATGAGTATAGAAATCCAAGTGATATGGAAAACAACCCAAGTCTCTTAGCGATGCTTTCAGCTACAAATAGGTAACACTGTCTTAAAATAAATGTGGTTGTATTATTTAGCTTTCCTATTACTGGCACAAAATACCTAATACCCATGATTTAAATGAGAATAAATTTATTTTGCTCACTGATTCAGAGGTTTCAGTCTATTGTTGGCTAGCTCTAAGGCAGAAACATCAAGGCAGAAGGATGCGGTGAACAAAGCTGAATTTATGGTGGCCAGGAATCAGAGCAAGAGAACAACGCCAGAGAGGAAGGAGCCAGGAACCAGAGCTAGACCCCCAAGTCACACTTGTATTATCCACCCCTGCACACCAGCCGAGTGCTTTCCTCATCTCCTATGTGGCTCCTAAGCCTATACAAATTCACAGTTAAATTCAGCCATCACATTTCATTCTAAAATTCAAGTCAGTGTTTCCTCTGAAACTTAAGGCAAACTCTCACCTGTGAACCCTGAAAGTTAAACTAAAAGGAATGTAAAGAATCTCAATATACAGTGATCCAGTGTAAACATTCCCCCTTCCAAAAGGGAGTAATAGGGGAATAGAAAAGAATAGGATTCGAGCAAGACTGAAATCCAGCCAAGAAAACATTAAATCTTGTAGCTCCTTGTCCACCATTCAGGGCACATGGTTGTAAGGCATGAGTTTCAGCAGAATTAGGTACCCTCTTCATGGCCTTGCTGGTTTCTTGAGCTGGATCTACTCACTGCTGTGGCTTTCCTTGGCAGATATTCAACATTCTCCAAGACTCACATCTCTGCATTCTGCTTGCCTGAAAAATCAGCATCATGTAGACAATGCCAAGGTCTGGCAAGAGGTCATGCAGTTGAAAGGCCCTCAGGAGCAATGGCTGCAGCAGCTTTGGAGTGCCTGGCAGCTTGGGCACAGTGAATCGATTCCCAGGAACCGATTCCCTTGGAGGCCCTTTCAGCAAGGGGCTCAGGGATTTTCTTGTCTAATGAAAGGCTTACATTTTGCCCGCCTGAGCATACAATAGGTAGAGTCGTCCTAATTCTGGAGATGTCCTCAAGATACGTTTCCTCTTATTCCCATTTGAAATACTTGATTTTTTTTTAAAGGCACCAAATCTCTTTGGCAACTACACCTGTTTTTGGCACACAGCAAAGACTCCACTTCTCTGGTACCAATTTTCTGTATTAGTCAGATTTCCCATCATTAGTACAAAATGCCTGACACCTGCAACTCAAACATAGAGAGTTTTTATTGTGGCTCTACATTTTGGAGATTACAGTTGATGGTGGACCGACCCTAAGACAAAAAAAATCACTGTGGAAGGGCACAGCAGAGCAAAGATGCTCAGTTCCTGTAGGCCAGGAAGCAGAGAATGGGAACAGTGCCAGACAGAAAGGGATGAGGGGTCACATATAGACCCCAAGGTCATACCTCTCAGAGTCACCCAGATACATGCAGAATTGTGCTTCACTAATCCTCTAGGCAGTCTCCAAGCCAATCTTATTGATAATTAATGGTGTAAGGAAATATTTATCTATTAGAAAAAATTTGAATGCTGGCAATTGTTTCTGGCATTGTTCCAGCTGTTGAACAATGCTATGAGGATCACTGATTCTATTTTTCTGCTTTGTTATGCTTAGATTGTTAGTTTTTGTCCTGTACTTGTCTCATCACCATGGCAAGGTGGATACACAGCCTCAGCTATTCTATCAACACTTAATGTAGATGAAACGGCTGAGGAACAATGCCAGCCATACCTGATATTATTTAGAAAGAAGCAACAGATTTTCCAGACTCATTCTCTTAAAAGAACAGGCTTTATATTACACTGGTGAGAACTAGATCATGAGGTCACCCCCAAATTCAAACTTTATGGTAAAGGAAGGACTTCAATTACCACAATATCCTAGACCAGTGGGAGTCTTCAACTTGGCTGCACATTGAGATGAAAGGTTATCAGGCAGCATTTTAAAATACAAAAACTATGTGTTTGCTTTGTTAATTAGGTTAAGATGTAGGAAAGAGTCATTGACAAAATACTAAATTCTTTCTGTGTTTCCAATCTTCATTTCTCATCTTCCAAATCCTTCTCACATCATTTCTAGCAAAGCATTTAATTGCTTAACTCAACTATTTCCTTCATTAAATAATAAAGAGGAATATTCATTTCAGTTATTATGCTGATCTAAGAAAACTTGTTTAAAATGCTTGTATAGGGAAAGATTCTGAAGGAACTAGTGTGGTCCAATGGGACTACTAGTTTTCTTTTGTGGAATACTTTTTATTGAGCAGTAAGCTCTCCCATATTGTCTGATTCTATGGGTTTCTGTACCTTTTATTATTTTTGAACTATTTAGTAGGCTAAAATAACTGATATGGATGCAAATAATTCTCATTCATAGATACGCAAGTAAAGTTTGTTTGATGGAATTGCAATTGGCAGCACTTTCCCTATCAGTTTTTAATATACACTTCATTTTGGGCAATTCTTACCTGTTAATGTATGTGGTACTCCGAATACTTCTTTGACTTGATTGTGACATTTCCCTCCTTAATAAGTTAAATAAAGTATTTGATATGATAATTTTATAGTCATGAGAGTTATGGTTATAGTCTAAATTGTTCATTAATGGCTGAGATATGAAGTAGTGGTTAATAGATTAAAATGAAAATTTTGATTGTGTGTCTGAATTGGTCTCAGCAGGAGTCAGTTTATTACTGTAAATAAAAGCAATATTTAATTCTACTTAGTTATGAATGGGAGATCTTCCACTTACATCTGGATTTAAATAAATCTTAAATCTTAAATCTGGATTTAAATAAATAGAGAACAGCAACTTACCCACAAACTTGCAGGAAAAAGGAGCTACAGAAAAATAGACATATCAAATTTATCAAAAGTTACTTTATAGTTTGGACGTTAGTAATAAGTTCAGATGCATATCACTCCTTTATTTCCTTCACTGTCTCAGTCTCTCTACTGTAGGTTAACAAACACAGAATGATAGTATAATACTTGCGCATACTCAAAGTGAGTATCTTCCCATTAATTTTTGCTAATTCTAGAAGAAAAATTCTAGCATTTTAACTTTTAGTCAAAACAAGTGTTTAGGATGTCTCGAAAGACTTCATAAATGTCCCTTTGTTCCCAAAACATACAATCTACCTCTTTTTCAACCATGGTGCATTCTACCAAGTATTTTATGAATGAAAATAAATAAAACTAACACAAAAACAACAACAACAGCAGCAACAAAATCAGTTTGTTCACTTAGAATTGTTAGTAGTGACTGAAAGTTTTATTCCTTCCAGAAAAGGAGATTTCAATGATAAATGCTGAGGTTTCAGGCAGTTTAGTGCTATTTTGTTTGGGGGGAGAGAGGATGAATATATACATTTCACTAGCCTCTAACTTACACCATATGAAGTGCTGGTGATTTTGTGCAGTGTGCAATGTCTGGTTTGTGTAGCAATGGTAATCATTCTCCATCTGTACAAGGTACATTGAAATCTATTTCTCTGGAACATTCAATGTGACTCTGGTAATGTGAATATGCTTTGGACAAAATTAACCAAAAACCAAACACTATTGAACTTTCTGACTTTCATCAGTCAGCATGAAATTTAATTTATACCAATATTCCTGAAAACTGGTGAAGTGTAAAACATCCTCTCTCTAAGAATTAACCAATGCTATGAATTTTCCACTGTAAAGTGGAATGATGGAATATATCAATTGAAATGAAAGAAATAGCCATTATAGAACAATAAACACAAAGAAAACACAAAAAATGATAGGTTTACAACTAGACTGCTTATAAGATTAAATTTGGGACCAGCTGAATCAAACCAACCAATCATCTATCTTGTTCTTGGTGAACCTGGGTCAGACCCAGTACAGCTGGGAGCATCCCCGTGGGTGATACCGGTAGTTCTGTGGCAAACGAGTCACTAAGTTCACCCAAGTGAATCTAACAGTCATTTTCCCGAACAGTTGGAGTCTTTTATTGGCCTGAAAAGAGTTTTAAACACAAAGACAAGGAAACAAAGAGAAAACAAAACAAGACAAACAAAACAAAAAAACAAGTGTTAGGTTTATTTACCTTGCCAAAACGACAGCTGTCAAATCTTTATCTGACGAGATGGAGATAGGTGCAATGTATTGCAGAACTGTGTTTGGCAATATTTCTAGAGAAGGCGCTGTACTCTGCAGTCATATTGGAACCCTGGTGATTGGTATAATTATCTCAGAAAGTTGGTGAGAGAAGGGAGATGAAATCAGGTGGGTGCGATGCTTTCTTGCAAGGCACCCCCCCCCTTAATTCATACAACTTTAAAAAATCCATTTGTTCAAGACGTTTCTTTGTTTTGAAAGTTCGACCATTCAAAATACCAAATAATAAGTTCCTCTGAACCAGAGTCTCTGAACAGGGGCTACTGTTACCACCAGGAGACATTGGTCATGTCTCAGTGTCTTTTGGTCATTGCAATTTGGGAATCTTTAGTGGAGTTCAGGGATCCTGTTAAGCATCCAATAATACAAAGTAGAGAGCATGTCCCCATTGAAAAGAAGCCCCCCACCCTAAATGTCACTAAAGCCGTGAATGAAAGCCTGTCTTATACAACGACAATTTCTATAACAACTGTAATTTCTCTTCAAAATGGCTGGAGAATTCTGATTTTTACAATATCATGATAGTTATTTTTCTTTGTTGTCTAGAAGAAACCAAAGCTTCTTTTTTATTATTTCCTTTGACAAGCAGCTGGGTATGTATGTAATGAAGGGAAAATATATAGAATTAGATCGATGTTAAGAATTTGGTCTCTCTACTTATTCAGCTCTATAGCCTTGGGAGGTTCCTGCTCATTCTCATCTTTTTTTTTTAATAGAGATGATAATACCAACTAATGGATTATTGTAAAAAATAGTAAGCATAATTGTTTAGCCTTTTTGTTTGTATAAGTAAGAAATAAATATATCACTCATTGGCAGTTATATATACAGTAACACTTTTTACTAACTCTCTCTTGTGTAATAAAAATTGAAATCTATTTGATTGGCTCTGGCCAAGACAGTGTTAATGTTCTGTTTGACTAAACTCTGTACAGATGCCTTCATTCTAGCTCTAACTCTAGTATCTTGCCCTTTAAAAAAACCTGTCATCACTAATTCCTTCTAAGCCTCTTTAAAATGTATATAAATACATCTTCTCCTGTCCTCTTCCTAACTTTATATAACAGGAAATTCCAAGGACTTGGAAGGCAACGCTTTGAAATGCAATCAAGGAAGCTGGTGTTACTATCTCCCACTTCCTAAGGGAGGGTAAGAGATGGCCTAATCACAGACAAGAGTATTTGCAAAGCCACATTCTATTCAGGAACCTCCCTTCCTAATGTCCTTCAGTACTTTTTCACTAGCTCACCCTAGTGCTTAAAACCTCTGTCTTTTGTTTCAATTGACCTAAGCACCATTTTTCTCCCCAATTGCAATGGCCTTAAATATGTCTTTCTTTCTTGTTTAACTTTGTCCTGTGCAATATTTTTTTTTAAATTTCCAGCCCCTGGTCAGTGCCTGCATTAAACGATGGTTAATTAGAAGCCTGTTCTGTAGCTGCTAGGAAAGGGACATAGCATGGAAGATGTCACTGGGCAAGAAATAGAAGCCTTATCCACGGAAGCAGGGAAGTTGAGGCCTCACTCTTCATCAGAATTATCAGGTGCAGTCTCCTTGGGGTGAGAGCCAGCTAAGCAGATTCCTGGAATTAACAATGCTGTCCTGGAAATGTCAACCCTCTCAGGGCCCGACTTACCCTGTAAACAGAGCAGACAATCGACCACATCATGAGTTCAGAGCTTTCAGCTCAGAAGTACTTACAGACAGCTTTGCAGACTTGTCCCAGGCAACTTTGTGCTACCCAGTTTAGTTTTATAGGCCTCCACATGTCATATTTCACTCCACAACTGAATAATCTAAGAGGGGAGACTGAAAACTCAAGAGTAGAATAACAATTCATTTTGTCTGGGAATTGAAGTGAAAGGCCACATTATTTTGTATTGAGTAGAGTCATAAGAGCACATCATTTAATTTTCTCAGTTCATATTCATGGCTACAGACCACACTTACACCAATGCCTGTGGCTATGTTCTGTCAAATTGAGTTTACCTAAGTAGGTGGCTTGTGGACTTGGCCTACATAAAAATTTGTAAGATTTCAGGTCTTTTAGGCAGCTGAGTAAATTGTACCCCCGTACTTTTCCTGGGCTCTGAACAAGTTGAAAAACAAGACTGGGAATGGTAGTTGTAGCACCACCTTCAGTACTGATTATGAGCTGGTGAGATGCCATCGTTCAGGGCCAGAGTTCTGGGTCTGTGTGCTGAGTGTCAGGATTAAGGGCCGAGGCAGCATCTCACCCACCTTCAAAGAGGGCAACAGAATTCAGAGGTGGGAGAATCTGAGCTAAACATGCCAACCTGTCCTTGCTGTCCTGCTTCCCAAAGGTGGAGTGAGGAAAGGCCTAGAGAGAGGACAAGAGTGTTTGCAAAGTAAATTTTTCTTCTAGGAATCCAGGAGTGAGAGAAAGGGCTCCTTTGCAATAGACAGTTCATGCATAAATCTTCATAAACAAAGTAAATGACAAGAGTAGAAATGGTTTACAATTTATATATTGCTTGTATTTTTAATTTTTTGTCAATATGAACCATATTTACTTTAGTTTTAAAAATGAAAAAAATATGTAAAACAATGACATGTGCTAAGCTTGTTTTGAGAAAGAGCTTTGTAAAGATAAAACATTAAGAGAAATGCTTAGTCACATTTACATTTAGAAACATTCGTTGAGGATAAAATTTTGGCAATTTTGAAGTTCTGTTTGTTTCTGTTATTTTGTTATTCCTTACTTTTTCTTTTTTTTTTTCAGTATTTCTTAGTCCTCACAAGTCACTCATCTTGAAAGAGCTCACATTTATCAAGTGACAGATAAGGAGGATACATAAAATTGATGATAGTGTTAGTGCACATAAAGTAAAAAGAATTAAGGGATATTAAGTACACATACCTACTCCCTACAATAAATGTAATCATTATGTACTGCAAATATGTATTAATAAATTTAAAGAAAATATTATGGCTTTATCAATATTCAAATAATTTAACTTTTCTTTGCAAGTTTTGCAAAGTGTGGTCCCATGCTTTATTCTCTTTAATTCACTGAAAATTTAAAGTACACACACACACACACACACACACACACACACATTGAATATTATTGCTTCCTTCATTGTCACCTTTGTATTACAGCGCACTGATAGGTGATGATAAATTCTTCTGGAATAAAATGTCTCTATTGCAAGGAATTTTTGGTGCATTGGGATTCAGCTAGAAGTCCAGCTTTCTGGCCACATCCTCACCTTAATCAGTGAAAACAGTGAAAATCTAGCACAATGTCTTGGAGGAATTGATGAGTTCTCTATAGATAATGGACCCAGGATCTTAGTAAAAATGTTTTTACTTCATGTATTATTTATTTATAGCAAAATATGTATTACGGACGATTTTACTATTTGAACAAGAATGATGTTTGCCCTTACAAAGGATAAATGCATCATATAGGACTGTGAAAAACAAAACACAAGCAGACAAAATAAATAGCAATGCTAGGGGCTGAGGATTTAGCTTAGTGGTTAGAGGGCTTGCCTTTGCAAGCACAAGGGCCTGAGTTCAAGCCCCAGTACGCCCCATAAATAAATAAATACATAGCAATGCTATTTCAAATTCACATACTGCTCTATGACAAATTAACCAAGAATTTATACAGAATCATAAGCCAGTATTTTTGCTATTGTTGTAAAAAATATTTCACTGTAACTCAGCTTCCTCATAATTGAATATTTAAATCGAACTCATAGTGTCACTTGGAGGAATGAGATTTACAAAGTGTTACTTTTATTTATTTTTACTGAATTCACTGACATTAAGCAAAGGTAAAGTCTTTTGTGTATCAGTACCCAACATATAACAATATTAATGGTTCCGTGTAATGTTGCTCTAGGAAAAAAATTAAATATTCTCAGGACAATCACAGGAGAGAAACTTTTCTGAATCAAATAAAAATCAAATGAGCCATCCATTTTCATTTTGATATCAATTTATTCCCAAATGTTGAAATAATTACTGTTATTATACTAATAAACTAAAGGAGACCCCAGGTTGAAGGTACAAACCATTTCATACCTGCAAAGCTTCAGGAGGTAAGTAACAGCTGTATTTCTGGTTTACTCTGTCTAAAAAACAATTAAACTACTCTTAATCACTAATCCAACGCAGGACATCTTGTTACTAAAAATCTGCTTGACATTGTAAGCTTTTTTTTTTAGCTGTGAATTTAAAAATGTTTCCTGTATACATATTGAGCTACTTCTTATCTCATTTGTGTTGGCTGAACTTATTCTTAATGTCCTGTCCTAGGATGGTGTGGTTGAGAGAATATTTCCTTTTGGCAAAGTGTCACCTCAGTTAGCCTGAAGAAGAGCCTTGTCTGGTGCACAGCTGACATTTTGATCTGATCCCAGCAGGCAAAGACAGACAAGCTGTCACCCTCCCAGTGAAATGACTGCTATGCAGAGCAAGCCTGTCTGGTGGGAAAATGCTAGATTTCCCTGGAGAGAGACTACCGCGTGCAGGTTTATATTTATTGCAGATTCACTTGAGTTGGTAGATGGATTTGGATGGAAACTCTTATGAGTCAGCCTGATGTTTCTTTAATGTTCCTCGGTGGTATTCCCTCATAGCTATGTCTTGGCTCTGCAAACACAAAATCTCAGTTTAATGATTGGTATCTTCCCTGGAGATTTTTGTTCTCTTCTCTAGATCCTGAAATTCTCTATCCTTGTGATGCAAACCGAGTCAATGCTTAGTATATACTTGCTTCAAAGAGCTTGAGATATTTTGTAATGATCTTGTCAATTGGAAGCAAAAGACTATTTGAATATTCAAAAGAATATATAAATATGTATATATATCTCATAGATTTGATTTTATAGTTAGATTTATTGGCTGGAAGTACCAACATATTTCTCATTTTGAGCTGGTGGTTGGATCTTTGTGTTCTGCCAGTAGTTGTCCAATTAGCCTATCCAATTTTTGGCCCACCACTTACACTATCTGGATTAAAGAGGACCTGTGCTAAAAAGTACTCTGGTGAAGACACTTCCAAAGTCAGTAGTTCAAACAAAACAATAATGTATTTCTGTCTCCCACGGTGGTTCAGCATGAATGTCACAGGTCAACTTCACGGGCATTAGAGACGTTGATGACTGTCTATCTATATGTGGCGTGAGGTGTCTCTGGTCATTGTCACCTTCCCCTGGAGGAAGTGCAGCAGCAGTGGTGCATATCAGCATGGCTTGTATTTTCTTTCCTTGAAGATCTCAGTTATCTGGATATCTGCAGATGGAGTTAGGTTATTCAGCCACATGTATGTGTCGGCCACATCTCAGCTCGTCCCCACGCTGTGGACCGAAGGGAGGCTTGTTCTGCTGAACACCCGTCAGCATCTTCTGCTGCTCAAACTCGATGCTCTCAGAGTGAGCATGACAGCCACCGAGCTCTCCTTCCATCCCTTCCCGAAAGCTGAGGCCCTGTTCCTGGGTCTGCTCTGTGGGGTGAGGCTGGGTGCTTTTTATTTCTTAGTAGTTACTAAAGCAATTGTTAGAATCAATGTCTGTAAAATTTCTAGGAGTCATTTTAATTTAAAGTGCTATCTTCGGTGTCACCCAAAATTTACCTTAAAAAAAAATCAAAGAATTTTGAGCATTAGTGAGTTAAAAGAGAAGAACTCTGAAGGAGGAAAAAGAGAGAGGGGGTGAGGAGTGAGGGGTGAAGGTGAGGAGAGGGAGGAAAATGAGGGAAAGAAGCAGGAAGAAAAGGGGAGAGAGAGAGAGAGAGAGAGAGAGAGAGAGAGAGAGAGAGAGAGAGAGAGAGAGAAAGAAGGCTCTGGATTTAGGAGGATTACAGTCCTTGTGGGCCCTTCGCAACCTGTGTTCTCAAAGCTCTCCATTTCTGAAATCTCTGAATGAGTAATAGGTTCCACATTCTACCTTCATGTTTAACCTTCACTTCCCGGGAACTTCTTTCAGCTTCCTCCAGTAGCTCAATCCCCTTATCCCCGCCTGTCCCAACGTTGCATTGGAAGCAACTCCAGGGAAGGCTCTAGATCTCAGCTCGGGGCCTCCTGTAAGTCTTTCAGATGTGTACAGATTATTCTGATTCCCGTTTCATTTGGCTTGGTGGTGGTGGTGGTCATGGGGAAACACGTTTCTTCTTAGAGGAAAACATATTTCATAACAACTATCAGTTCCTCCCTCTCTGCTTTTCAGGGTTTTTTGTTTGTTTGTTTTTAATTCTAGTGATGGGGATTGAACCTAGGGCCTTCACAATAAGTTACATCCCCAGCACTTTATTTTATTTTGTATTGTTTTTATTTTGAGATTGAGTCTGTCTTAGTTGCCAGGTTGCCCAGGTTGGGTGCAAATTTGTGGTCTTCCTGCGAAGTCTCCTAGAGTGGTGGGATTAGAAATGTGTGCCACCAAGTCCAGCTGTTTTCCAATATTTTTGAAGAGACTATGGAAGGGTTGGCTACAGAATCTCTTGAGCTTAGAGGAAAATTCCAGTTTCAGACTGTGGAGAATTTATTTCCCCTTGCTATGGGTTCTAGTTGTCAATTCTGGCACAAATACAGTTGTACTCAAATTATTTCCTTCCAGACCTTGTCTATACCCATATATTATTTTAAATAGCCGCCATCATAGCACATATCCAATTTTTAGTCAACAATTATTAGTCATTAAATAACTTCACGATATTCTGTGGTGTACATTCTTAGTGACTTTATAAAGCCTACTACTAATGTTATACTCTTTATAGGAGTTTTGGAAATTACAAAAAAAGAAAGTTTCTTTTGTTATTGCTTTTTATAAAAAGCAGTGATTTTTTGATTTTTATAAAGTTTAAATGAAAAAACTTAAAGCTGAGAAAATAAAACTCATGAATAATGTCTAGATCAAAGAATAGTTCTATTGTGATTCAGCCTTTATTAGCAACATCATACAATTTTTAAATAAATAGAAAATGTTAACTGTAAAATAAATTTAATTATGAAGAAATTGGAGTTCAGTATTAAAGAAAAACAAATAGCTTATCTAAATCCATGTCTCTAAACAAGACAAATTCTATCCCATGATACTAGACTTCCTCATAGTGACAACAAATTTAATGAAGCATGCAGAAAAGAATAGCATAAGTACTATGATAACCAAAATGTGGGCATAAGACACATTCCTAAAATACTTGAAAAATGAATCTATTTTGAATTCTTGTCAAAATTGCAAAACACATTTTAAATTTTATTGAATGTCTACATCATCAATAATTTTTGCCCTTTTAACTTTTAAAATTCTTAAAATCTAATGAGAACAACTAAACTAAAAGTATACAGCTGAATGACATAAAATAAGACAGCTGCCCTTATTAAAATAAGTAGCTATGAACATGAGAGGAAACAGACTCTCATCAGCGGCCGTAAAGTCTTTGTGTATTCCTATCAGTCAGGACTTCTTCACTCCCCCAGGAAAGCCCGCATCCTGATTGCTATGAAAATCATCTTAATTTTTGTTATAATTTTACTACCCAGATGTACTTATCTAATTTCTGCAGCTTATTTTTACAGATTTTGATGCAAAATTGATATATAATAAGCTTCACATATCTAAAGAGTGAAGTTTGATGAGAGTCCAACAGAAAGGTTTTTGTGAATGAAATTAAAATGAGGATTTTGGAGTTGGGGATTTAGCTTAAGTGGTGGAGCGCTTGCCTAACAAGTGCAAGGCCTTGAGTTGGATCCCCAGCACCCTCCCCAAAATAAATAAAATAAAATAAAATGAGAATTTTGAGATGAAAAAAAAATCCTGGATTAAATTTATGATTTTTGATCCTAGAATAAATCCAAAGCCTGGAGGCTGTGTCCTTGATTTAAAACCGTAGGCTGATTTCATGTTGAACCTGGTGGGAAGACAGTCCCCTGCCATGTCTGTCCAGAACACTGTCACCTCCAAAGCTGTAATTCATTGTTTTTAAATATATCTCACTAATCCTTGTGGAATTGTTGTGCAAATACGATTTAAGGTAAGGATATAAGGTCACTATTTCATTGGGTCTTATCCATTTTGCAGAAATCCTGTGTTTTTACCACATTATTTTATAATATTTCATTAATCACATATCACACTCTATAACAGTCAAATTATAACTTTACATTGCGATTTTTTCCTTCTAACCATCCATGCCATCACATCACTTGTGAACTTTTTATATTTTGATATCCTTGATATTTTAAGTTTGTACTGCACCAGATGAGAAGCAAAGCCTTTAAGAGATGAATATGACTGTTCCTCCATACTCATCACTATTTTTATTGTAAGGGCATTTCACCTTTAAATATGATTACAATAATGTATTTTTAAATCAAGAAATCAAAGTATGTCCCTTGTTCTGTATGCCTAAATTCCACAATCAACGAATATATAATTTTACATCTGCCTTTCGAAAAATTTATCAAATACCATAATTTTTCATGGAGTTTCTTAGGCCTAGAATTATAATTTAAAACCCCTACCTAGGCTGCTTTTAACCAAATGCGTGTTCACTGATATTTGGTTATTCCCAATATTTTACTCTTAAAATAACAGGATTAATGTCTGGTTGCATGTATTTTTACTGAAATGTTTTCATTACCTCTGTAGGCCTTGAACATTTTACTCATTCTTGAAGATGCCATTTAACTATAATTTATGTCATATAAAATTTGCTAAACCTCAAACTCCAGCTAATTCTTCTAAAAGAGTTTGACATATGTTTTATGTACTCCTAT
The DNA here is from genome assembly GCA_004026905.1 of Hystrix cristata. Taxonomy (NCBI): domain Eukaryota; kingdom Metazoa; phylum Chordata; class Mammalia; order Rodentia; family Hystricidae; genus Hystrix; species Hystrix cristata. The sequence continues at coordinate 47,742 of PVJO010010333.1, forward strand.
AACACTGTGTAGACTTGCTCTGAATTCCTGAAGCATAATACTGACTTCATGTATGTAGCTTACACCTATTTCTTTTGTTTTAAATTATTCACTTCATGTGTGGAACTTCCATCTATTTCTCTTGTTTTAAATGATTGACTGCATGTATGTAACTTTCATCTATTTCTCTTGTTTTAAATTATTATTTTAATTGTACAGCTCTGTGGAGTGAACTATGATGTCAGTACATGTATACAGTAGACAGTGATAAAATCTTTGTGGTTAACATTTCCATTTCTTTAAACATCTAAAAGATTCATAATTAACATGTAAACTTGTATTTATTTATATAGCACATTGCGATATTCCAATACATATATACACACATATTACATACATACATATACATATACACACACACACACACAATAGGCACCGATTAAATCAGTATAATTAACACTTCTATCTCCTTATCATTACTTTGTGTTTAGAGCCATGGAGCTTCTTTTCTAGTTATTCATAAAATCTGTGATGTTGTGTTGAGAACTATAGTCCCCTAACTGTTCTGTAGATTACTTCTATCTTACTGAGTCTGGGTACCCATTACCTACCACTGCACTATTCTCCCTGCCCTACTGTCCCCAGTTGCTACTATACAATATTATATATTCAGATTAACTTGCTTTAACATCCACACGAGAGAGAGAGCATGCAGACTTTGTCTCTCTGTCTTTGATTTAATTCACTCATTGCAAATGTCCTCCAGTTCCATCCATTTTGCTACAAATAATAGGATAGTATTCTTTTTACTTCAGACTAATATTCTATTGTGTGTAGACACTACATTTTCTTTATCCATTTGTCTGTTGATGGAAATGTGGGCTGGTTCCACATCTAAGCTATTGCAAACAGTATGATAACAAACATGAACACATGGGTGTTTCTTCGGTACGCTGACAGTATTTCCTTTGGCTACATGCCTGGAAGTGGAATAGCTGGATTATAGGGTAGGTCTATTTTAAGTCCCTTGAGGATGCTCCATACTGCTTTGCATAGTAGATGTATGAATTTACATTCTCATCAACAGTGTAAGAGAGTTCCCTTCTCTTTACAACCTTATCAGAATTTGTTATTTTTTGTACATTTAATAATAACCATTCTAAGGAGGGAGAGGTGATATCTCATTGCAGTTTTGACTTGAATTTCTGTAACAGCTGACAAAGTTATAAATCTGTTGTCCATATGAATTATCTGAATTTTCGTGTCCTCTGCCTCTTTTTCAATTGGATTATTTGGCTTTTTCTTAATGAGTTTTTAACTTCCTTATACATTCTGAACATTAATCTTTTCTTAGATGGGTAGTTTGAATTTTTCTTCTATTCTGCATATAGCCTTTTCACCCAGATTGTGTCTTTCACTGTGCTCAGTCTTCTTAGTTTGATGTAATCCCGTTGGTCTCTTTTTAGTCTTGTTTGCTGTGCTTTTGGGGGGTCTCAAGTAAAAATCATGTCCTACATTGACGTCTTGAAGTGTTTTCCCTATGGTTTCTTTTCATAATTTTATAGTTTCAGGTCTTACATTTAAGCCTTCAAACCATTTTAGGGTGATTTTTATAGGGTGAGAAATAGGGATCAAGTATTCGAGTTCTGCATGTGAATATCCAGTTTTCTCAGTACCGATTATATCCTTTCTCCAATATGTTTTTGGTACCTTCATCATGAGTCAGTTAGCCGTAAATGTATGGAGCTATTCCTGAGCACTCTATTCTCATGCACTGGTCTGCGTGTCTGATCTTATAATAATGATACAGTGCTATTCTATCCCTTTCTAGTATGTTGTGAACTCAGGTTATGTGATACCTCCAGCTTTTTCCCCCCTCAAGTTTGCATTGGCTATTTGGGGTCTTTTGTGCTTTCATGTGAATTTTAGAATTTTTTTTCCTGTGAAATTCTATGAACAATGTCATTAGTATTTTGATGAGATTACAGCGAATCTATTATTTCTTCTGACCATCAGTGTGGGAGGTCTTTCCAGGTTTTGTATTTTCTACAATTTCTTTCATCAGAGTTTTGTGATTTTCATTGTAGAGGCCTTTCAACTCCTTGTTTTAGTTTCTTGATAGGTATTTTGCTTTTTGTAACTATTGCAAATGGAATTCTTTTTCATGATTTCTTCTGTAGAAATTTTGATATTAATGTGTAACAATAGTTACATATTTTCTAGAGTCAATGGTTTGCAAGAGAGCAGATTTAATACAGGACAAGTGCAAGTTACAACAGAAACACATAGGCCAAATGCAGGAAGAGTGCAGACTGTCTGTCTGTCCACTGGAGACCTGAATGATCCGAATCAAGTGCTGGCAGCCCACCACAACATCCCATGTACATCATGCCTGCACTAGAAGGCTGAAGAAATCTATACTGGAACCAGGATATGATGCTCACAGCAGAGATGAAGACCAGAGCTCCCCAAAGCGAATAGCAGCCATCCTCAATGGCAGAAAGGCCCAGAGCTCCTTCTGCAACAAAAACAGCTGAGTCCCATTTGGGAGAACCAGCTGCAAAAGAGCTTCTCCTGAGAAAATTATCTGGAATACACAATTAGTTGTACATGAAGAATAATCTTACTTGGTATTCTTTTATTTAAAAGATAGACAATAAGATGAAATGCCAACACATTATTTTCTCAAATCAACTCTACATAATTGAAGGACTGAGCCTTAAGATACTTTGACTTTCTAATTTGTGACCTGGAAACCTTCTCTCTTTTGAACATATTAAAAGTAGCTCACATCAAGTAGATAGTCAAGATGGAGGAAAACTAAGGTGGTTCCACTGACAATTTCAGCTAAACTCTATGCTAACACATCAGTTTAACTACCTGTCATATGAGCAAGACGTTATGGTTGTTCATATCAGCCAAAGTGGCTGAAGCTCAAACACCAGCAGAAACATCCAGAAGAACACAGTCAAGCTAGAGACTCCTGAGACATTGTCAGTGATTTTTGTTGCTGTAATCTACTAAAATGTGGATGTTTTCTTATGAAAACATCTTCATTTATTGAGTACCATTACATTCCAGATACTGTGCTGGAAACTTTGCCTTCATCATATCATTTAGTATTTATCAAAATTTACATTAGATAGTTTCTGCACTTTAGATATAAAAGAGTTGAAACTTGGCAAGGTTAAGTGAGAACATTATCCAGCTGGAAAGAGACTGAAAAAGGAATTCTACTAAGATGCATTAGACTCCAAATCCTATGTACTTACACATGTTAGTATAGTTTTGTTAGCAGGTTGCAGGAATTTGAATCTCTTTATCAAATTGTGTCTCCTTCATAAAACAAAAAAATGAACATAGTTACTGCCTAATTCATATTCCATGTTTATTTTTGTTGATCTTGGATATCTACAACATACCCTGTGAAGTCTACGATCTGACATAACTATATCTGTATCTATATTTGTATCTGTATCTATATCCGTATCTGTATCTGTATCTGTAGCCATTCCATATCTGTATGTATATCTAGATATATTTGGATATGTGTTCCCTGGCCTCTTCCTCTCTGGCATTGCCCTCTTCTTCTGCTTTCCATTCCCTATGAATTAAGCAGTTTTGCTCTACTATACTCTGCTACTATGACCTGTCTGTTTTGGAGTCAGCTAACCATGGACTGAATCTCCTGAAAACACAAGACAAATAAACCTTTTTTCTTTTAAGTTGTGGATGTCAGCTATTGTGTCTAACAATGGGAATTGTGACTATAACACTTACATATCTGTCAGCACTGGTGAGATAAGTCATCTGTAATAAAAAATGTATTCTTAATTGAAGGTGTGAAAAACTCAGAGGTATTAGTAATAACTTTCTATTTCCTGTTTATTGTAAAAATTCATTAACTTTCAGGTTGTGTTTTCAAGCACCCTTGAATATGAGTATTGAGTGTCCTTTTTTCCAGCCACATTCCTGTCTTTTCTAGAGCAAAACCACTAGAGATGAAGGAATCTTTTAGTTATTAAACACACTCTCTCCACCACAGGAAGATGATAATGAGCACAAGTCAAAGGATGAGATGTGTCAGGTAGCCAACTAAAAACTGGAGCTAAGGATATTGTTTACCTGCTTTTCCCCAGGTGACAGGAATTCACTGAAATATATTCACCAGAGCAGTATTTGTTTTTTCAGAAAATCAGTCAGCTTAAGAAGACATTGTTACTGCAATTTTCAACTGCAGAAACATAAGACAATAGACATTAAAGGCCATTTTTTCCCCTTTTTAAAAATACCTTGTTCATGCTGTGGCTCAGCTTCATAAAAAGAGGGCAGTATTATACTTTGGACCAAAGAAGTTATTATTTAATGGTGGCAATAAGTCAAATTACACACTTTTTTTAAGATTTAAGTATAGATATAGAAATGTAGGCAGAGATAATGAAGTAGATAATGACATAATCATACACTGTTATTATACTACATTCTCAGTGATTTTCCAAGCTGCCTATTCACACTCATTTTCCCTGCTCAGAGCTCTCCTCTCCTGTGTACACTAGGATCAACCTCACCACACCGAGGTGGACATTTGTGCAGTCCAGCTTCAAGCTGACCTATTACCCCTTAAAAAATAGTGTTCAACTTTACCTATGTGTTTCCATGCCCACCTATGCTTCTCCTTGCCTAGAATGCTTTTCTATTTTGTGCAAGACAATTGGAACTTGAGTTCTACAAAGCTTACAATAAATGTTCTCTCCCTTTTCATGATGTTTTTCCTTCTCTGAAATTTTCCCTCCTCTGTGGCATTCATTGCCTCCCCCACTCTCTTGGCATTGTGCCTCGCCTTTTTACGTATCATTTTATGCATGAAACATGTCACCCTAAGAGCTTGTCAGACCTGTAAGAGCAGAAACTGTGTCTCATAACTATTTATCTTGATTGCCTAATATAGAAAACCTTGTGAGTAGTGTGCTCATGATTAATATTTGATGCTGATGATTTTAATAAATTTTAGTTATGCATGGATCGTATCTTACACTTAAGCTCCTTGTCTGTCACAGTCTTGGCGTGAGAGAGATTTTTATTTGTTAAGACTATATGTTATCATAGGCAAGGCAACTGTAGACTTTTGGTCCAAAATACTTTTTCATAGAACGAACGAACTATTAAAAGTTAAGAAGAAGAAATTTTGACTAAACAAATTGAAAGTAACAAAACAGCAGAACTTGATTGAGTTCAAACTTGAGGGTCACTGTATGAAAAAGAACTTGGAACTGACATGCTGTGAAAACAGATGTCTGATTGGTGGAATTCAGATTTTATTTTTAAATCCTAATTTATAGTTCCTTCCTTCTCTAGGGTTGCCTAAACCCTGGAAGGCCTATGCCATTTTTTAAAGCTAAAACTGATAGAGAACTTGTGTTCTTCTCTCCCGAAGGCAATTTTTTCTCCGTATGTGTTAGACTTACTGGGACTATTTCTTCCTCAGGACCAAATCCTGAGCTGCAGACTGACTCTCATTCTCATTATCTCTGCCTACATTTCTATATCTGTACTTAAATCTAAAAAAAAAAAAATGTGTGTAATTTGACTTATTGCCACCATTAAATAATAACTTCTTTGGTCCAAAGTATAATACTGCGCTCTTTTTATGAAGCTGAGCCACAGCATGAACAAGGTATTTTTAAAAAGGGGAAAAAATGGACTTTAATGTCTATTGTCTTGTGTTTCTGTAGTTGAAAATTGTAATAACAGTGTCTTCTTAAAATGACCGATTTCCTGAAAAAACAAATACTGCTCTGGTGAATATATTTCAGTGAATTCTTGTCACCTGGGGAAAAGCAGGTAAACAATATCCTTAGCATTCTAAAACCTTGTTATCGATGGCTGCCTACGTAAGAATTCCTGAACAGTCCATTCCAGTGTGGTGTGATGTGTAAGATGATGGCTTCAACAAGGATGTCTACATTGTGCATGGCAAGGGGGAATCAGCACTGCACAAGAGATATATTTGTCAATCAGCTGATGTTGAGATGGAAAGTTGACCCTGGATTATTAGGAGGACAGAATGTAATCAGAATACTTCTCAGTGAAAAGGGTTGCAGAAGAGAAAGGACCAGGGAGAAGGTGGCAGGAAGAAACTCATCTTAATGTTGCTAATTTGGAATAGTCATAGGAATAGTCTTGGAGTCAAGGAATGTGGACAGACTCCAGGAGCTGGGAAAGGCAAAGAAATACATTTTCCCAGCAGCCCTGCTAGCACTTTTATTTTAGGTTAATGAGAACCATTTCTAATGAGAACTATTTCTGAATGATGCAACTTTTTAGATTATACATTTGTTTTGTTTTCAGTGACTAAATTTGTGGTAATCTTCTATTGCAACGGGAGGAAGCTAGTAAGGGTGGTGAGTTAATTGATAATTTGAACAGTCTCTTAACAAGAGAAAGGGAAAAAAACTCTAGTTTTTGCTTTGCCAAAGATACTTTATAGATTAGCATATTCTACTTGAATACCAGTTATTCACTTTCACCTTTATGCTTCCAGGTCTTTTCACATCCATTATCACACTAAAATGTCACATGTGACTGTCCAGTCGCTACTGCAGGAATTATTAACTGCATTTGATGAGCAAACGAGGATATAGAGGCTCAATAACTCACATTCATGATCAAGTAGAAGAGACAGTGCTGTCTAAAACTAAGAACTATGAGAAATAAAACCAGCATCTAGAATTTCAGAGGTCATTTGTTCTTTATTGTTTATTAAAATGAATATAACCCTCTGGCATCTTTTTGTAGCATTGTACAATTATTCCTACAATTAGTATTATAAGTTACATTTAGAAGGTATAAAGAGATTATTTTACAAATCGTTAAAACTAGAAAGAAAAAGAATAATTTTTCATAGGCTGTAATAATTTTAGAAATCATTAAAGGGCCACCTTTCTCTACCATTTTAGGTTTTCTTTTACTCTTCTTCACCCATCGCATTTCAACCTCATCGGCCCTCTGTCTGTGTCTTGACACACTGTACTCTTCCCTACCGCAGTACTTGCACAATCACAGTTCCTTTTACCAGGAGTGTGCTTATGCAAATTTTTAATGCCTGATTTTGTTCTTTTGATGTTACTTACATGTGACTGCTCAAGATTTCACAGTCTACAGAAGAGAGTAGCTTCAAGAACATTTTTCCCTTTTTTCTTTCTTAGCACTTTATAATGAATTTATAATAATGATGCCTTTATTTATATAATGAATTTCTATAATGATGCCTCTGTTTATTTTCTACTGCTCCCTTGCTTTTAGAATGGAAGTGATGAAAGCAGAAGTCTTATCTGTGATATTGGCCCACATATTATCAATACTTAGAATTACTGGAAACATGTTAACTCCTTGAAGGAATTAATGCTCACTATATGTTCTTTTTTGGTGCTGGGGATCTAACTCCGGGCCTTGGGCTTGCTAGGCAAGCACTTTAACTACTGAGCTAAATCCCCAGCCTCCATTACCATATACTCTTGATATCTCTGATATGGTCATTATTTTCAATGGACTAAATTAATAAGTAGGGCTCTAAACAATAGGGACACTCTGAAAAACTCAGGCATTAATGAACAAACATTGTGATTTTTCCCTGCCAGAAGTCCATTTGGCATAGGAGTATGCAAAATGGAGTGCAATTTAAAATAAGTATGTAGTGAAGCTGGCCATAGGCCTTAGAAATGGTTTTCCTATTCCTTTAATTCTGTCTTTGTCATATACTGAACCTTTAATTTACTATCAGATATAATGTTATAAATAGAAGAAAATTTGTGATTTTCTGTGATACCTATCATAAAAATGATGGATGTGGCTCCAGATGACACTGAACTAGAGACTAGACTCTATGGATGTGAACATGGCAATTTGCCAATCTGTACCATATAAACACCTGTTCTAGGAGGGTAATGTTAAGATTCAGAGATTATTCTGTCTTTATCTCAGGGTGATTTAAAAATAATAACTGCTTTCAACTTATAAAAATGAGACATCTTTTTGAAGAGAATTCATAAAATACAGTTATTTAAAGAAAATAAGTCACACTCAGGCACACTATATCATGATAATTGTGGTTATCATTTTGTTGCACATTCTGACATTTTTTCTCTATATGGATTTATACTCATGCATGCATACATTTTTTAATTTCTAAAGTGTAGCAAGTACTTGATCAATCTTTCTTGGATAAACAAATGTATGAATGACTAAATGACTGATCATTGGTAACTTCAAAATGATATTGAGAATATTGGTTGTTTAAAAGATTTATTAAACCAGGCATGGTGGTACACACCTGTAATCCAAGCACTCAAAAGGCAGAGGCAGGAGGATCACTGTGAGTTCAAGGCTAGCTTGAACTACATATTGACACAACACCTTAGCTCAAAAAACAAATAAAAATATGTGTATATTACTTGTCCCATTTAAAATGTCATTTGTAGTTCACTATTTTGCAATGTTTGTGCTAATATCATGGATATTCTACCAAAGTTTGAGGCTCTTAATTTACCAGGCAAGTTCTGTTTTAATGCAAAAGATCTCAAAATTCGATTTAGTAAAAGTAAAACCTACTGAAATATGACAAGTGAATAACAAAGATGACTTTCTTCTCACATTCGAAGAGAAGTATTTAACATTTTGTTTAAAAAGATTATCTCAAGAGAAGCTAAATAGTCATTTAAAAAATCAGCACTTACAACATATAGTCTTAGCAAATTAAAAATGAATTTCCCCAAAATGAAATAGGTTATGTATGTGAAATTTACAGTTTACGTCAAAATTAATGGTGAAAAATTTACGTCTTTCCACTACTATTGGAAACTGAGAGATAGGCACGATCAGCCAGCCTCATTGCTCCCTTCACACTGTCCTTGAGGCGCAGTGCAGGTGATGGTGTGTGGATTGCCGGTGGTGGAATCCAGTTCTCTACACAGACCCAGACAGCATGATCTCCTAAGTAGAAAGTCTTACATGATCTACCAAGCAAAACTACGATGACTATCAAATTACAACAAGCTTATGGAATAAATACAAACAAATAAAAATCACTTGGGTTTTTATATATGAATGACAGTTAAAATGATGAAATAGATATGATTTGTGCCAGAATGAAAAAAAAAACATAGTGTAGAGATTAATTTAATGTAAATTGTGCAAACTTCCACACTAAAAGCTACAACGGATTGTTCTCAAGTGATATTAAATAAAATCTAAATGAGTGGAGAATTATATATAAACCATGTTTATGGTTTGCAGTACTTAAAATTGTTTAAAAGTCAATTTCTTTCAAACTTATCTACATATAATATTTAATTCCAATAAGCAATCCAGAACCCCCTTTTTTGTGGGGGCGCTATTATACCGAGGACTGAACCCAGTTCCTCAGTATTGAGCTACCGTTCCAGATTTATTTATTTATTTTTATTTATTCGTATTTTGACACAGAGTCTCATGTAGATTGCCCAGACTGGCCTCAAACTTACAATCCTCTTGCCTCAGCCTCATAAGCTGCAGAATATATTTGTTTCGTACAGATTGATAAGCTGATTCTAAAGTGTATAGGAAAATACAATAGGTTTGTATAACTGAAAAAGTTTGAAAATAAGCATCAAAGTTAGAGGGCCTACATTAACTAATTTTAATATGCATAAAATGACACTAAGTATGTTTTCATGTAAAAATAGATGGATAACTGAAGTTATTTATAAAATCATGCATATCTAATCAATTAATTTTTGGTAAAAGTGCCAAAAGGATTCAATGAGGGGAAGGAAGGGATATCTCTTCAACCAACGTTGCTGGAACAATTAGTTGCATATCCATATCTATATGGCATCTGTCGTGCACCATACAAAAAATTAATTTCAGATGAATCCATGACTTAGATGAATAAGAATTATTAATCTTTTAGAAGAAAACATAAAACAATACTTTCATGACATGTGTTTAAGGAAAAAAAATCTTAAATAAAAGAAAGCTGAGAGTAACAACTAAAAGAAAACAGTGATGATGTCTTAATCAGAATTTAAAGTTTCTGCTCATAAAAAATGAAAAAAATACGATTAAGAATGGGACAGATCAACCACGGATTAGGTGAAATTAGTCACAATTCATATAACTGGCAAAGAACTCATTTGTAGAAAACACAAATAACTACTATAAATGAACAATAAGACACATATCCAGTTGCAGTGAGCAAAGGACTTAAACTTCACAGGACAAGATTTACCAATGGCCAATAATCATGTGAAAAAATGCTCAGCGTGATTTATTATCTCAGAAATACATAGTAAAATAAAAATGGAATATCATTGCATCCAATAGTATGGATAATATTCCAGTAAAGATATGGAATAACCTGAGCTCTCATATAGAGCTAACAGATAAGTAAAATAAGATAATTATATTGGAAAATATTTTAGTGTTTTCTAATAAAGTTAAACATACACTAATGCTATGAGTTAACATTCCACTCTCAACTATAGAGAAATATAAACATGTGCACAAATACAGTTTTGCACATTCGTTTATAGAAGCTTTATACAAAGTAGAGAAAAACAAACAAAAAACAACTAAAGTGTTCATTAACCAGGGGATATATATACACATTGTGACATGTCTGTACAAGGGAACTCGTCTCACAAACAGGGACACATGCAACAACATGGGTGAGTATCAATAGTATCTTGTTGCTTGAAGGAATCCACACACAAAAGAGTAGACTAAATCATTCAGTTCATCTAAAGTTTTAAAATAGGTAAAACTAACCTATAGTGCTAGGAATAACAATGGTAGCCTCTGGATACAGGACAGGTCTTTTACAGTCTGGTACAGGATGGAACATTTTAGGATTCCTAATAGAATTCTGTATCTCACCAGGGATCTATGGACCATGGATATTTGCATGTTCAAATTCCTGACTTTACACTTACCATGAGTACATTTTACTATATTTAAATTATGCCTCAATTTGCAAAATATAAAAAATTAAATGGTAAGGGTAAGGGCAGTATTTCAAGGGAAGTGGCTCTATCCCTAGGGGGCATGTTTGAAGATATGTAATTTAATTATAGATTTTAAGTTATTGAATTTAAAGATGTTCAACTGAACAATAATAGAGTTTAAGTAGTTGACTATAATACTTACATCTGTAACAGGAATGATTTGGGTGCCACTAAGTGTAAACTTACTAAAGAGTTTCTTAACAATGAAGTGGGGTTGTCATTCCAGGGCTGATTCAATGTGGAATTCTGTTTTTTCAAACATGATTGGTGTTCTCTAGAAGCAGAGTAAGAAAGAAAGATCAGAAGGAAAAACTTTCTGTGGGAGTCTTTGTTTTTATAAAGGTAGGGAAATTCCCAGAGGGGAAAACCTAACTTCTAATGGGCTAGATCTTTGCCTACTTCTAATGGGCTAGGTCTTTGCCTACCCTTTGAACAATTTCAAATTAAACTGAATTAATATTAATGTGACTAGTCCAGTCATCCTTTTGGGTATGGGTTGGAGCTCTATTTTTGAGAGTAGATCTCTTCATACCACCTGCAAAATTAGGGTTCATTTTATAGAGAAGAATTTGAAAGTGACATTGATCAGATCAGTTTCTGACCCAAGCAGTCCTTTCAGTTTCCGTTAAATGGAATATCTCCCACTCTTGATTTTTTCCCCATGTGTGAGGAGCTCAATTGTTATAATCTCTTTCAATTCTCTATAGTTTTGCTCATTCTATCCAAGGGTGTGAATGATCTACAATAGTCACTGGATAAATTTGGGAAGACTAAACTGGCTATGCTCAGCTCCACACTGACCATGTTAGAGTTCTGTAGAAGCCCACACTCTCCTGCTCCTCCAGGGGAGGCTATCTCTGTGAGAAATGGAGGGATCTTGTCCCAGCCCCTAGGTTTTAAGACTGCATAATTCCACCCAGTTCTCCAGCTCAGTTTTACAAAGTCCAGTAGGGTCTTTTACCGAATTATGGCTTTTTTATTTCAGAATTTATGAGTCATAAATTTGATAGGTATCCTTTATATTAATTTTCAATACATTTAGAACTTGGATGTAGAAGGATGAAGCTATTTATGAAGAGGTCTCGATATTTGGTACATTGACTAAAGGTGTTGAGAATTAAACAACGGGTAGTATTTCATTGTAAAAGAAATCATATTAAAGAGTATTTTTATGGGAAAGAATCTGTATCTTTGGGTATTTGGCTTTCATGTGTCACCATTCCATTCTAATCTTGGGCTCTCTTTTAACTGATTATAATCAAATTTTAGCTGCTACAGCTTGGCTTCACATTGCAGGCCAGACTAAGCCCAGCTCAATTTTAAAAATTCGTGTAGGCCTTAGGCAAGGACACAAAAGAGTCTGGCAAAAGAAATGGAAGACCAAGCAGAGGTACATCAACCCACATGGATCGCTCAGCCAAGTGCACAGCAGGTTTGTTCAGTCCTCAGCTCTGGACAACTCATGTGGCCCCATTAGATCATAAGCTTTTAACATTATTATGTGACTTTTGCAATATTTTTCATGGTTTGATTGTGGAGTGCTCCATGTGAATGGCACAGGAGACAATCAAACAGAGTGCAGAGCTAACTCTGCCTCCTGCATCCATCATGCACTCAGTCAGTGGAGTAGAACCACTAGGGTATCATTACGGCTGCTTCTGCCATGTGGGAATTATAAGTATTTCAAGTTACCTACAGGTGTGAGTGCCTGGGAAGACAGGCTTTTATTAAGCAGACATGTAAGTTTTCTTATTTAATTATTAAACATGGACTTGGTTTGTTCTTTCCTGAAGAAATTTAATACATTAAAATATTAAAAATAAAGACAGTTGTGTTAGTTAAATGCATGAACTATATTGCATTTCATATGTGGTCCAAGAGAATTTCTCTTCATTCACTGTGGCCCAGGCAAGAGAAAGTCAAACACCCTTGGTGCACAGGAATCACAAAACGTCTTAGCTGTGGTAATGATGGCTTGGATGGACTTTTAACAGTAGAGTCAACTACAATTTAACTCATAAACTGGGCCTTTCATACCAGACAGATCTGTGGCAAAGATTGTAGCACAGGAAAAGAGAATCTTTTTATGTTTCCTTTGTATTGATAAGTATGTAATTGCTGTATTTAAACATTAAAGAAGCCAGCTCATTTAGTCTATGATTTGCAGTTCACAGAATCTAGTTTTTAAGTCTTAGTGCCAGGCATAGATATGTATTACCAGATGACTGCTCCAAGTTCCATCATATTCAGAGACAAGGAGAAACTGTTTGGGGCTTCAGTGTGCAAGGGAATTTAAATATCATCTCTTAATAGTTTGTGAGAGTTTAAGAATATTTTAAAACTCATACTAAGATGTCCCTATATTGTTTGTATTTTTATTATTGGAATACATTTAATGTCATTGCAGAATCTCTGGAATGCCATGTGAATAATGTGCTTGGTTATAATTTGGGATGGCAAATTGAATAGGATATGGATTTTTATTCTTGAATACAGAGTGACCTTGGAGCTAATTTGATAATACATTGTTCCTATACAGTTTACAAAATCTGAAATGACTACTGTGGTCCCAGCGTGGTTCCCAAAGAGTAGTGGTTGGCAATGGAGATGAGGCCTTCAATCAAAGAAGGAAGGGCAGGCAGGATTTTCCTGACACATCCCCCACAGAGGACAGCCACATTCCTGCTTCATTATAGGCTTTGTGAGGAAGCTTAATGGGTATTAGACAAAAGAGAATTTTATGGGGAAAACTTTATCCTCACTCTTCATTGTTTCTGCTGAGAAAATAATTTGTTGTTCCTGTACTTAATATATCCTGGGCACATTATCTGCCTGTTCTGCTTAGATTTACCTTTTTTCCTTCTCAGAACAGAATTAAGATACCCTTTAAGTGCACAGTTTGTTTGGTTTTTGCAGAGGCACTTTTCTGCTGCCTCTGACCATGAGAGTGACTGAGTGATAATTTTACTTAATTTTAGGGGTCAATATTAGGAGTCTACTTAATTATCACAAGTAAGCTGTGACTTTTAGCGTGTAAAGAAATAGTCTCCATATGCCGTTTTGTTTTACTTCTCAATATGTTCAGAAACTAAGTGGTAAAGAAGGTTGTTAATTTTTATTGTTGGTGGAAGGAAGAGGTCTTCCCTCACAAACACCATTTTTTTATTTGTTATTTTCATTATATTACATTTTTAAACTTTACATCTTTGAAACAATTTTTCTACAGTAAACTGATGGAGGAAAAGCCTTTGTTAATTAAAAAAAAAAACAAAACAATAAAACGTCCATGGGTTGGAGATATCAGTGGAGATTTATTTCCTAAGCCTTATTTTTTCAACAATAAGTGAAAATGTCAGCATTACTCTGAGAACAGGTGTGTACATTTACATTAAATAAATTATTCATTTGCTAATATTGTGGAATTGTTTTGTAGCACATGAGAGTAAAAGAAATCCAAAATAATCTCCATCCTTTGCATTATGTATTTTAGCATTAGGGAAGAATTCTCTTTGGGAAATACTCATCAAATGGGCTCTCATCTGTCCCTGAGGGACCATAGCAAGTAACAGAATAAGATCCAATAAAGAAACTTAGAATTTATTCTGGTTTTTGTTATCACCTTTAGTTAATGATATGCAGGCTTCAGTTTCTAAGCACATGAAATATGGTCCGACTGGATTGAATACCATCTTTTAATTCCCTTTGCTGGGCACTAGGTTGCCACCTTTCCTTTTCTGTCATTCTGGGACACTTTGAGCACTTGATCTTAGCCATAGTTCTTCTCAGAGTTGGAAGAAATCCCGTGTCATCTTGGGCGCTTTGTCCCTGCATACACAGCTCTGTAGAGCCACTTCTGCCATATCATGCCCATTCACTGATTCTCTTTCCCAAATGGCAATGTTGTATACTCTTTTACCTGGGATTCAGGGATCTACGTGATACCAAATTTACATTTTTTTAGATTTTCCTACAGATATGTGAGGTACTGCTTATCATTTTTCAATCGTAATTTTTTTTTCCTCTCTTGTTCAGATAAGGTAATTTTTATTGGTCTATCTTTAAGCTTATTGACAGGCTACCTTTACAATTAAGCTCATCCAGTGAATTTTTTAGAGTTTTTATTGTTTCCTACAGTTATAAAATGATTACTATTTTTAATAGCTCATATCTCTGTAGAGACTTTCTGTTTGTTTCAGGAGTGTTGGCTCTTTGTTCTTAGAGAATCACAAAGATAAATATTTTAAAGTCTTTGTCTCTTAATTCTAAAATCTGGGCCAATTTGGTGTTGATGTCCATCAATTTGCTTTTCCTATGGGACTTTGTTAGGCCTTCTGGTTCTTTGAACATTGATGAATTTCTGATCATATCCAAGATACTTTGGATATTGTATTATGTGGTGTAGCTCTTGCTGAAATCCTATGGAGAAGGTAGTTATTCTCTTTTTACTAAGCAGTTGGCTTAGTTACTTTCAGGTCAGAACTTTCATATTGCATTTTATAAACTTGGATTCCACTCTTAGTTGTTTTCAAAAATTTCAGTGTTGTTTCTGTCCCAAAATGCATGCAACCCAGAAGCCAGTCTCAGATCTAAATTATGATCTATTACATGGTTCTGTTCCTGGACCTTTCAATCCAACTTTCAATGGTCAGATCCACACATCTGCAGCTCAAGGGGTGAGTCCATGGTTTAATTCACAACTTTATAACATCCCTTTCTCAAGTTCCCTCTTTGCTCTTCTCTGAACTTTCTTCTTTTTGAAGTACCCTCTCACTTCTTGCTCCCCTGTGTAGAAAAGTGGAAATTTGTTCCCCAAAAACTCTTCTGTGAACACTCCATGACA
This sequence comes from Hystrix cristata, assembly GCA_004026905.1. Classification (NCBI taxonomy): domain Eukaryota; kingdom Metazoa; phylum Chordata; class Mammalia; order Rodentia; family Hystricidae; genus Hystrix; species Hystrix cristata. The sequence goes on from PVJO010010333.1 coordinate 63,600, forward strand.
GGAGCTGCAGGGACTAGAAAAGCAAAACAGTCGACACTTCCCCTACACTTTGTGGTCCCCTTCCAATGCCTCAGACCAGGAGCAGGGACTCTCAGCTCTCCCTGTGCACTCTCCAGGTACTGTTCTAAAATATACGCTTCAAGTGTAGGCAGGGAAATTTGGGGGAAAGGAAAATGCAGCCTCATCACCATATGGGTTGTCCATGGATCCTTAGGTTCTTCTCCAGTCTGCCTGCTGTCAATTGCTTTTCAGAGTCCTTGCGTGGCTGCATCTGGCGGGAGTCACAGGGGTCACGTGCTTACTCTATGTCAGTCATGACCAAGTTAAATTGCTAAAAATGATTAACGAATGCACATTTTCTCTTTTATTTCCCTTGTTTCTCACTATCCATCAAATAACTTCCCTCTCTTTGAGGGGGAAAGGAATTATGCTTAAACAGGATCTCATTGCACTCTTTTTAGAATAATAATTCTATTTCTGTGGGATAAATCCCTTTCTGACCAAGAAATACTTTTTTCCTGGAGAGGAAATAGAAGTATCCATACTTGGTGGCCCTCTGTACTTTCTTTTTTTCCTCATGTTAACAGAGTCAAAGAAACCGAAGAAAAGAAAAGTAAGGTAATTGCAAGTATTAGTGGTGTTTGTAGGAAGATAAGATGTGTGATACCTGGGAATGAATTCCTAATGCTGTCTTCTTTAGAGTTTGTGTAAGTGAATGCTTATCTCTGTTATAAGAAAGAAGATAAACTAAAGCAAACCTAAATAATGCATTTGAGACCCTGGTAAACATTCAAAAAATTGAAGGGCTGGCCCAGGGAAAATTCTGACAGTAAGAGTCACCCATATGTACAGAAAAGCTTGGGCAACTGCAGACTAGGCTTGGCACCATTTTCCTACTGTGCCTTTCCTTGTATGACACCAAAGAAAGTGACTTGATGATGCTTCCTTCTAAATCCAAAATCTACACATCAGTTTTCTGAGCACTAACTGTTCCAGAACACTCAAGCATTTACTCCAGTGCCTACACAGCATTAGTGTCCTATTTCCTGCATCTGTTGTTATTTTGTAAAGGCAAAATAAAATGTTTTCTCTTGTCTTTTATTTTTTTGGGTTGGCTTCTTGCAAAGCTCAAATTCAAATGCAGAATTCCTATTCCCAGGACCA
>PVJO010010334.1:0-64822 GCA_004026905.1 Hystrix cristata
CGATAACAATATGGTATGGAAATAATATAACAGAGAAACACACACACAACAGGCACAGCTGACTAACTCTGCCTGTGAGAGGCAGTGGAGATGGCATTTAACTAGTTCTTAAAAAAAAGAATGTGCACTTATGCTTTTAAATCGAGACATTTATTATAAAAACAAAATCATGACCCTAAATTATAAACATTCTTCACACTACCGCCAGCAGTTCCATCCACTGGCAGCATAAATATTGTCCTGTCTTCAGGGCTGAAAAGTGAGGTTGTAAATAACACTTTGCAAGTCAGAAAGTGAAGAATAAGTAAATTGTCACATTCCCAAGTTAAAATAACCTGTAAACAATGCCCTGCTCATAATAACCTGCAGTTTTATGCGCTTAACTAGGTGTGAAATGTGCCAGCACCTCCAAGACTTGTCAGACCCCTCAGCTGCTGTCACTTATGGCTGGTTAGCTTGACGGTCAGAGCTTCTGCTGGATAGGGTTGTGGTCTTGGCTCAGCTATTGGCTTCTCTGTGCAGGGGCTACTTATGTATTTAACATCATATCTTGGCTAGGATTCATTTAAAATGTGCTTTTGTGTTTGCAAAGTGTTTGGATTTCAAGCTTCTCTAGAAACTAAAAGAAGAAAAAGAAATAGAGTGATAATTTACTCAGAATTAGTTTGAGTAAGAAGAATTTAATTGAAATAAGATGGTAAAGCCTCACCAATTAGCAGATGGTTCTTAAATGGACAAAGTATTGTCCAAATTTATTATAGCAATAGTCTATTTTCCTGTGGCAATAGAAATTTCTTTCAGGGGAGAGTATCAAAACCAGACTCTCACATGTGCTGGGCAAGCACTCTCCCACTGACCTACATTCCCAGCTTGTGTTGGCAAATATATATATATATATATTTTTTTTTTTTCTCTTGCTGTAAATGTTTAAGTTTGTTACATTGTATATATCTCTATAAATTATCTCAGATCACTTTTTAGATCAAGATGGGAAAGCAAAGAGGAAATGAATGACTGAATAGATAAACAGTTCTAAAAAATAAAATCTGTTTTAAGAATTGCATTAGTTTTCTAATTTGAGTTAATGAAAACTGTGCAGAGTCCCATAAATGGTTCCATTGACACCATTCTTTTGCCCCAGATAAAATCACTGGAACACTTGAGCTTTGTCTTGGTTTTATTCTGCCTACCTGTGAAAGTTTATGGAAAATACTGCCACGGTCCAGGTGCATTAGTTGACCTCTAAGGTCATTTCGACATGAGATGGTTAGTGATTCCCTTCCAAAATGCTGTATAATAAGTTATCAATTTACTTCAAGTGTTTCTACCACTTAAAGTAAACGCATATAATCAGTGAGATATTAGCGCAAACATATTTGGTTGTGGTCAATTTTCATTTTAGTAAACATTCCTACTCTATTTTGGTTAAAACCTGTTAGGCAAAAAACAACTCTAAGGCCATTGGTGTGGGGGGCGGGTTTTAGATTACCTGTGGATTTACCATTTGTGGAAACATAGAACAACTTGTTCAGTATTAATACAGTTAGGTTTTATCTAGTTTCCATAAGAGATAGTATTCCATAAGTGTTGGTGGGGAATAGTTCTCTAGCATAATATTTTGATAAATTGAATTCATGTATTAGAATTTTTAATAGATTCTTGTTCATCCTTGTTCATAAAACTTTCTCTAAAGCCAGGAGAGGTGGTACATGTCGGTAACACTATCACTCATGAGTTTGAGGCCAGCCTGGGCTACAGCATGAGTTTTAAGGCAGGCCCGGACTACATAGTTAGATCCCATGTGAAAAACCCAAGTAGAAGAAATGTTTTTTCATATCTGCTATTAGAAGTACGTGACAGAGAAAAGGCTCCGAGTCAGTGGCATGAAGGAAGAGAGATAGAGCATAGAAACCCCCATTCAGCTAAGTGATCCCTGGAATGCAATTTGAAGATAAGCACATTATTTTTATTCTGTCCAGTTGACAGACTAATAAGAAGTCAATCAATCGCTCAATCACTATCAATGAGCAAAGCTCCTCTAAGTGGTGATGGATGATACTTAAAAGTGACTGACTGATTGGGAGGAATTTCAGAGGAGTAGAGGTAAGAGTGGCAAGTGGGGTTGACTTGGATGTGGAGCAGACAGGATGTGGGCTTAGCAACGGCACACTCTACCCAGCAACCTCTTGTCAGCCTGTGAGGCTGACCGGGATGCAGCCTCAGACTTGATGAATTGAAACGAGTCCATCTGAAATCATCTTTTCAGCCCTGTAATTTTTATAATAACACATTAAGCCTAGAAACCTACACTTAAATATCTGAGCGTATCCTCATAGAGGCAAACAATTCCCAACAATGCCTCCCTGACAATAGGCAGTTGGTTGCTAATTGGGAAAAAACACAAGTAACAATTAGTAGGTATCTTGTTGCTTGCTAGAGGACTGGGCCCCTGAATGGTTAAAATAGTCAGCTATTTTAAGAAATCTTTGACAGGTGGTGTTAGCAATGCACATTTACTTGCTGTTTTCGTCATACAGTATCTGTGCACAAGCTCAAAAGTACAGTCAAGCGACAGATGATCATTAATACGACTGCTCCGGGGACCTCATCGCCTCTCGGGAGACACATTCCTGCTCACATCAAGGGACCCTCAGTGTCCAGCTAAGCCACTGCTTTTTCTCTTTGTCCTCTGCAGGCCAAAGCTGCCTGCGTGCTCTTTTCCCAGGTGTTAAAAATCAACACCTCAGCAAGGTGATTGCCAGATAGAAGAGGAACATATTATAAATGCGTCCTGGAAGGATGACAGACCAGGACCTTTAGTAGATTCAAGTAAGGAAAGCTAAGACAAAGAATGTGTGGCTCACATTCTCTCAGCTGCTGATGCCCGGATTCCCGCTTGGGTCCTGTGGTTTTGATCTGGGTAAAGATACTAGTGTTGCAGGTCCGTCTATTAAGTTTTCATAATGAAAAACATCTATAAGGTGTTTCTCTTATATCCATTTCCCTTCATTTCAGTCCAGTTAGGAAGTACTGTCCGGTTCCCAGCAGTCTTTCTGTCGTCTTGTGTTCCAGATGTCTTATCCCTCCCACATGATCTTCTTTCCCACAGTCAGGGGCAATGAGTTTCGAATACTTCCACTCGGGGGAGGTGACTTTCCTGGCTCATAGCCTGCCCTGGCTTTATTGACGGCAGGCTGGGGGGCTTGCCAGGATACCCAGGGGCGACTGTGACAGTAGCTTGGTGCACTGGGCTGATTAGTTATGGCAATTGCTTGTTTTCGGGGATTTTTTCCCAATTTTCTATGGTGCCAACACACATGATCAGAAGCTTTTAGTAGCATCTTCTGTGGTGAAAGAAACTTCAAAAAATCTTCCTTCTCTCCAGGAATATAATGCTCTCTGAAGGAAGTACAGCGTGTGACTTTCAAATGAGCAGGTGGACACATGAGTGCTTTTCTTTTAAATGTGGACTAGAACACTGTTTTGGAAACTATGGGAAACAGACCTGAGTATATATTTTAAGGATTGTAAACTAGCTATGTGTGGCAGTGCACACCCATAAACATAGTACTTGGTGAGGCTGAGGCAGGAGAATCACAAAGTGGAGCCTAGCCTGAACAACTTAGTCACTTAGCAGGATCATGTCTCAAAATAAAAAGGTCTGGGGATGTAGCTCAGTGTGAAGGCCCTTGATCCAATCTCCACTACCACCCCACCCCACCCCACCCCCACCCCCGCCGAAAAAGAAGTAAAAGTAAACTGGTACGCACTGTCCTGGACACAATTTGATCCTATTAAGGTTTGAAACACACATTCTTGAGCAAGAAATTTCACTTCTAAGACTGTATCCCAAACTACCCTACCACACATGTTCAAGGAAGAAAGTACAATGATATTTATACAGCATTGTTTGCAATGAAAAAGATTAGAAACAATTGAAATAAATGTTGATTTTATAGGGGACTAATAACAGAGGTTTTGATACATCCATAAAATAGACTCTTGTAAGAATTGTTAGAAGACCAAGGTGGGTCTAGATGTACTAATATGAAAAATTTCTATGATATACCAGATATCAAGGAGGACAAGACCGGTGCTGTTATTTGTGTGAAAAAGAGAGAGAACCTTGTGTACACGTGTGTATGTATGTCCAGTACATGTGCAGCCTTTCTTGGCATGTATTAGCAGCAGCTGGCTCTGGTGAAGGGGACTGGAAAGTTGGGAGAGAGAGAGATATTGAAGGAGTCTTTTTACCTTTTGCTTTTTAAAAAGCTTAACCTGTTTTATTTGTATATGTAATTCCTACTGAAATAAGCAGGTAATTAAAGAAGAGTAAATAAAGACAATATGTTAATTTTTCATCTTCTCTCTAGGATTACTTCTTCGTGTTTGCTTATTAGAGAGAATTCTCTTACTGGGCATAGACCTTTAGTCCGGCCCTTGCTGAGTAGTTGTGCAGTACTCAGCAAATTTTTTGTGTTCTCCAGAGCATCTTTTTTGTGAAAGAAATTAATAATATCTGGAGAGTTATTAAGAGGATTAAATAGTAAGGTCCCTAGCACACTGCCTAGACCATAATCCTTAACAAGGCAGCCACGAGGGCTAATTCCCTGCGCGTTCCAGCATGGGGGAGGTAATGCTGGTGTCCTTGGCACCTAGTTGAAGCCCTGAACCTTTTCTTTTCTCTTCTTTCAGGCCATGTCTTCTTTTTACAGCCTACTGAAGGTTTTATGGTTTACTAGGATAAATCAAAAGGAAACAACAACAACAAAAAAGACAAAAAGGTACCACAAAGCATATAAACAAAGCCTCCTCCCCAGTGTTGTGATTCAAAACAAGTCTCTGTGAGGCCTCCAGCCTGGGGCCAGAGCATCCTGCGGGCATCAGGCCTCTCTGCGGCTGTGACCCTTGGCCCTCATTCCCCCGAGGGAGGGAGCTACCTAGAGCCCTCCCCTCCAAGTCTCTTGGGTCTTTCCTTTCTAGAGAAGCATTTTTTTGTTTTCATTCTTTTTATTTTTAACATAGAGAGCACACAAGAGGGAGAGAGGGGGAGAGAGAGTGAGTTATTTTCATTTTGGTGGGAAGAGGGTACTTTTAACATAACGAACTCTCTGGGGGAAACCTGTGTGGCAGTGGAGTGTGTGTACTTGCTGTGCGTGTGGTGTTTTGGAGCTCGGCAGAGAGTGGGAAGCAGCTGAAGTGCTTTGCTTTGGTCCCCCTGTGGCCTCATCTCATTGCTCTCTGCCACGCACTCAGTAATTTGACACACCAGCTTTAGATGTTGCTGAAATCTGGAGTCCTCAGAGGAAGGCTGGTTCTTTTGAGCTCTGGTGAGATACCAGATCCCACCCTATGTTTCTTTTAGAAGTTGTTCTGGTGTGCAGGCTCCTGGGGACATCTTGGTGAGGATGGAGATATCTGTGCATAGCAGAAAGTGCAGAATCATCCTTCTGTCTGCGTTATCACAGGATGGCACGGGCGGCATCAGTTTGTTGTGCGGGACTGTGGTGGGAGGTGCTGGATCTGCGTAGCCTCTGGCAACTTCTGGCATTTCCTGAAGCCTTAGTTTCTTCACCTGTGACAGAGGGACAGAAGTGGTACTTGTGTACTGGGGCTGTGCCGGGCACACAGCAAGCGTTCAATAGGGGCCGGACAAACTCAGTTTCCAGGTTGTCTTTAAGCTTGTTGGTCTGTTCTTGCAGAGCAGACCCTGTCTTTCCCTTATTAGATCCCAAGTGCCCAGCACTTTATGTAAGCGCTTGAGTAAATGAATGGCAAATGAATGGGCGAAATCTCAAAGCAGAATCATAATGTGACTAATTTTATGGCCTATTTTCCGTTCACATTTGACAGACAATCTTGAAGATCCCCTTTGACATCATTTCTTTCTTGTGTATTTCTTCTCTCCCTTAAAAATTTTCCTGTCTCCATATGTCACCTTAGAAAGTATTGTTTTCTTTCTTTCCGTTTTTTTTTCCTTCAAAGAAACTCGTGTCCTCATGATGAATAGAAAAATAAAAAAAAGGAAAAAAGATCTCTGGGATTGATACAAACAGATACTACGCTGGATCTTAGCCAAAAGGCCGAGAAGCGAGTGATTTCAAGGATTTATAGCAGACTTTGGTACTGTTTCTTGTTGCTTAAAATATACATTTGGGTATAAAGTAGGAGAAATACTTGTTTTTCAGGATTTATTTATAAAATACATAGGTTGGCTCTGAGTTTTCATTCAGCTTTTCATGTAGCTTCTTGACACCTTCATTCAAGATAGGACATCACTGAGTTGGTTCAAAACACATATGATGACTTTCAAAGGGTGGAGTTAACCAATTGCTTCTTTTGACCTAGAAGAGTACTACAGCATACTATCTAATAAATGAGGATAATTTGATTCTAACTTTCCTGGTTAGTTTTGTGATCTAAGGGGACGATCCAGAGCTTTTCTGCTTCGACCTCAACTGTTCAGAGATGACCAAACTAGGCTCTGATGCCTCACTGACAGCTTTTGAATCACAGAGACAGCAAGCTGGAGGAGATCAGAGCAGTCACGGGTTCAAACCCTTCGTTTTGCAGACACAGTCAGTAGAGCTAGTCAGTAGCAGGGTAGGGACTGTAAGGCAGATCTGAATCATTGTTCACTGATTTTCTACTTCACACAATGCCTTTTTTTCCTACACCCAAGATGTAGAGTTTTAATTGATGCATATTCTGATGTTGTTACTTTTAATTTGAACAATTTGAAAATTGATGGTGGAAGACTGTTTTCAGTGAGGAAATCCCATTGGCATTGGAATGCCATTGATGGGTTGTGCCACATTAGTCAAATTAAAGAAAAAAATGAAGGGTCAAACTGATGGCATTTGGGATTATATTTGGCACGTGGATCAGTGCTTTGTGACATGGTTTATTGTCTACTTATGGAGACAAGCAGAGTGCATGCCTAAAATGAGTAGTGAACAATAAATATACATAAGGCTATTTTGTTGAGTGGTTGAGTGAGTGATGCAGAGAAAATGTTTCAAGGGCAGTGCGAGAATGAGAAAACGCGAACTCCAGGTCCTGAAGAGTGAGTTTGGTTTGCCCATGCATTCAGAGAGGCAGGGCATTCCGCATGAGAGCAAGCAGGATGTGTGGAGCAGTGGGGGTGGGGGTGTGGAGCAGTGTGGGGGTGTGTCTTGCATGTTACGGGAGACTGGCGAGAAAGCCAGTCTGACTGGAAAATAGGGCCAAGTTAGTAGGGTGCGGTCAGATTATGAAGGACCTTAGGAGCGAGCTAGACGAGGTCAGACTTAGAGACCACAGGGAGCTCACTTTGCATTTTGGGCTAAAGCATGACTCTGTGAAGGCCAGTTTGATACTGACACATGGTTAGCTGGCACTGTGGGTTTGAAGGGCCTGGAAGACTACTTGTGGGGTGCTTGAAAATCTAGGCAGGAAATGGTACAATGGCAAAGATAAGTGGAAGTAGAAAAGAAAAAGAAAATACAAGTTTTGTAGCTTGAGAGAAGAGATTATTTGAAGTTGGGACCAAGGATTTTTGCTGAAGCAACTCGTCTATGCCCTGAACTCTAGTTCCTGCAAAGGCCAGAGTTTGAGCTGATTGCTCTAATGGAACCTATTCCTGGTTGGCAAGCTTCATGTTTCAGGTTACAGAGCTGTTGTATTAAAGGTGTGTCTTAGTTCCCTTAAGGAAAGCAGCATTTATAAGAAAGTTGGTTGGTTCCTTGCACCTGCTTTCTGATTATTGTTGACTCTGCCACTTACTTATCTCATTGTTAAATATATAGAGAGCAATCCCTGGAGCCCATTAGTCTCCACAGGTGGGAATGAAATTAATCTTTGGGAGAAAACAAAATTGCTTACCTGGAATGTTTGTTCCGTGACTAATCATGTAGTCATATTGATCCACCCTTTACACCCTATGAGTTCCCAAAAGTTTCAGCATTGTGAGAGGGACATTGGAAGTATATGTGACCAAGGGAGTCAGTTGGGGGACTTTGTAATACTCAGTAGTCGACTGAATATTACTCAGTATTACTCAGTAGTCGACTAAGAAATTGAAAAATGTTCTAGGCACAGAGGCCTGCAGATCTTTTACAATACCATGACATCTTTTCCTAGTCTAAGGGACATTCATTCCATACCTGACCTATATCCTGTATTCTGAGAAAGGCTAAAGAGAAGATATATGACAAGAAGGCTGTGCTGGAAGCTTTCCTAGTGAGAGCAAACATTTATGTGGTAAAAATGTTATTGTTATTATGGAATCCATAGTAACCATCTGGGGTAGATATAATTATCACTCCCATTTTACAGATGAAGATACTGAGAAAGGTTGGGAGAGGTGCCTTGAGGTGAAGTGAGCTTGTTTTGGACCCTGGCAATCTGACTTTAAATCCTAACTTTTTCTCATTCTGCTCTATAGAGCTTGGACAAAAAGTCAGGCTCAGAGAACTGCCAACTTGTTTACACGTTTTATTTTTAAATTATGTGAATTGGTTCTTTATGTATCGTTTGGACTTGTCTATTACAACAAGCAATTCAAGACGTTGTATATTACTCTCCATTGGCTGTTGGCTCTTGTGAACTAATTATGCTACAAAACTCACCCTTTCAGCTGTTTAAATTATCTAGCAAATCCAAATTCTTGTTTTGCTTCTTGCAGGGTTCTGCTTGCCTAGAAAAAAAATGGGTGTCCCATTTCTCTTACTATATTTAGCTGTCTGGGATGGTAACTTCTACCTGCTCTTTGGGACTTTGGCTTAAAGCCAAGGTTCTTGTGCAAGAAAAGGGTGAAGTGGCTGGATGTAGGCTGCATCTTGTGTCAATCATTTTGACAAGGGCAACATTTTGAGGAAAATGTAGTCATATGGCTGTAGGAAATGCTGATTTGCAAACACGTTTGCTGTGTTCCTCCGTTGAGTTTCCTTGATGGGCTTGTCTTTTAACCACTTAAATGTCTAAGGAAGTCCTAACTTCTCTTTATCTTTCATTCTAGCATTCAGCAAGTTCAGTCGTGTTTAAATACCAGAAAATGGCAAATGGGGGCAAGTTTGAGCCACATCTGTAACATCTTCCTGTTTGTTTTGACTGGTACACTGCCAGTTAAACTGATTATGTAGACGAGGTGTGCATGAGGAGGAAGACATCGGCGCGGATCACGTGGCACCCAAGTCACAGGTGAAGACCCAGCCTCATTATCAGTCACTGCATGCTTTATTCAGTCTCACTCCTGGAGGGTGTAATTGAAGTAAACCTGCCCTGAAATTGCCCTACATGGAGGTGGAAATAACTTCTTGCAATTCACTGTGTAAGCAACCTCTATAGCCAGGCGTGGTGGCCACACCTGTAATCCCAGCACTCAGGGGTCTGGGGCAGGACAGTCACGAGTTTGAGGCCACTCTGGACCACATAAAATCAACCAGCCCACCAACAAAAGAAACAGACAAACCCCTTTATACATACTGGGAGACAGGAACAGGAAACTGTGGGGCCTCAGAACCTTAGACTAAAACAACAGAGATTTCTCTGCTGCTCAAGGCACCCTAGGAAGTTGCTCATCAAATTTAAAAAAAAAAAAATGCTTGTGAGCAGTTTAGCACAAGCTCAAGAGTTCTTCAAGTTTGGTTAAAAAACAAAAACAAAAACACCTATTATCCTTACTGGGAGAAACCGGTCCCAGAACTTCAAATCAGCCCTTCGCTGTCTCAATCCTGACACACAGAAGAGAAGAGAGACAGAAACACGGCAGAGCAAGACCCAGGGGCTGGGAGTGAACCAAGCCCCTGCCTGCCTTTTCTGCTGAGCACCCGCCATTAGGTCACTCCTCCAGCCACCTCTGGGAAAGAGCTGAGCCTGTTCCCATTTCATTAACCACTTCGTCAGCGGCTTCTTGCTTATCCACAGCTGACCGCCTCGTCTCAGTCCTCGTGTTTGAAACTCCCAGTTCCCATCTTCAGCAGGCGTGTCTGAGTCCCGAGTCCCGACGGGCTCTGTGACTGTCCGTCTATAATGGAAGCCTTAATGAGAGGCTATGCCGATTGTTACAGTAGTGAAGATAAGGAAATAATGATGGACAAGAGGAGAAAGACTATTGCTATTTATTTAGCAAATATTGAATCAGTACCTATTTGTCCCAAGCACTGGTGCAGGTTCTCAAGAGGATATACGTGAATAAAACAGTAAGATCCATGTCACAGAGATTCTCTATCAAAGAAAGACACAAAATCAATAGTTATTTTTAATAGCTATTGTTTGTTAAAATATTTTTCTCAAAATTCAGAAGGCAGACATATTTTAAGACATTAAAGATTAAACAGATCAAAGATTAAGAATTATGACATATTCTAACGTACTCAGCAAAGTACAGATGTTAATGATATTTGAATTAAGAAGTAATAATTATAAGTAATAAATGTAATCAGTTTCTGCTTTGATATAAAATTTTCATTTTCAAAGATATGCTGAAAGACATCATAATTTTTTTTTTTTTAATCTGGGCTTTTCTAGAAAATGTTGCTGAGGTCATGAGGCTCTAAAATAAATTGTGTGCAGTGACGTTTATATATGTTGTTTGACAGTGACCAGACGTTCTCTAAGAAAGACTGGCAATATTTCGCATTCCCAATGTTAGATCTTCATTTATTAGTATTTCGCAGCAGGAGCAATGTTCCTGGGCAAGAAGAGTTCAAGGCAACAGCAGCAAGAGTGATAGGAAGGGAGTGGGCCATGGCTTGCTGGTCACATCAGGCTTGTCTTATGTAGCCAGAGAGGTTGCTTGAGGACATTCGGGGGCAGGAAACTGATAGAAGGGACAGAAAGGAGAGGGTAGCTTTCCCCAGCCTTTAAAATTACAAATCGTTTGAAGAAAAGTCACTTAGGAAAAAACTTTCATAAAATTATGGATTAAAATGGTTCTATAGGAACACAATTAAATTGTATCTTAAAGTGCTAAAAAGAAAAAAATAAAAAACAGCTTTTAAAAGAGAGTGGGAGTTTATAAATTCAGAGTGAATTCAGCAAACTCACTGAAATCTAACATGTGTCCAGCACTTTGCCATGGCCCCTTGAATAAAAAAATTGACTAAAGTACACTTCTAGTTTCCCAAGAACTCACAGTGTAGTAGAGAGTGGGCATATTGCATGCCATGCCAGGTAAGTGGTACTTAAGATTGTAGGTGGTCTACAGGGTAATATCCTCAAATTTCAATGAGGGGAGAGGGTGGTTCTTGGTATTACCAGGGTTTCTCTCTTCTTTTTACCCTTGTGTTTTTTGTGATCTTACAATTTAATTGTATACGTAGCTTTTTGTGTAGTCATCTCAATGATTTAGTTTAAAAATCAATCAATAAAAACAATTCTCTGATAAAGTAGGATTTGAATGCACAAAGCATAGTTACAGTAATTTTATCATTACACAAAAAGTACCTATCAAACAAATGGCCTATTCAGAAAAGGCTGAGAGTCAGTTACTTGGAGAGGTGGCCAAGGGTCATGATTTTTCTTGATTTGAAGAAATTATTGATGAATAGCTTCCTTGTAGTCACAAAACTTCAACCTCCTGTTCTTCTTTACTCTGGTTGAGCTTTGAAGAATCTGACCAGAACTGAGAGGAGAAGGTGATTCCAGGTGGGAAGGTTGGTGAAGAAGTTCTGGGTGATGGCAGAGTGAGGAGACTGTGGTCTGTCCTTGTGATTAAGAGATGACATGGTGTGACTATTAATTGTGATTTATCAACTTGACTGGATTAAGAAATGCCTAGCAGATGAGGAAAGCCCATCTTTGAGTGTACTCAGGTGGGTCATAGAGGTACCTTGGGCACTATGTATGTTCCTTGACCCCTTTCCTCTCTGGCACTGTCCTTTGCTCTGCTTCCTGGGCACCATGAACTAAGCATCTTTGCTGTCCTGCCCTTCCACCATGATGTGTCTGTCTTGGAGCCAGCTGACTGTGGACTGAATCTCCCGAAACCATGAGCCAAATTAAGGCTCTTCTCATTTGTGTTGCAAGTGTCAGGTGTTGTGTGTCAGTCAGTGGTGGGAAGGCTAACTAATGCACGTGTTAGGGTTAGGGACCCCTAACCCTAGCCCTGAAAAACAAATCATGGCAGGAATTGTGTGGTAACCACTTTATTTATTTATTTTCTCTTTTTATTAGTTCATGTTTGCAGTGCTTAATGAATACATGCATCGTGGGTAGTTGGTACATGTACATGACACATCTTCATTCTTTTTATGTCCCCTTCCTCTCCTCCCCTTCCCACCTCTCAACATCTCTTGGTCCCCTGCCCATATGTAAAAGATGCCCACTTTAAATCTAGGGTGGAATATGCTGTATTATAACTGCTTACTTCTCTACCATCTGTTGGTGGTAAATTTTGTTAATGTAGGGATTATATTTGGTATATCTATATATATCTAAAACCTAACACTGTGTGACACATAGTCGGTGTTCAAAAAAAGTTATTTATGAATTAGTAACTAGTGATGAGGGAAGCTGAAAGGAAGGGGAACAGAAAAGGGAGAAAACTGAGCTGTAGTTACTTCCCTTATTTTTTAGAATCCTTCTTGGCATCATTGACTCGATCTAGAAAGACAATTTAAATATCGGAGAGTGTTTTAATTTCAGAATATAGATTTGTGTTTACATTGACAGCCTGTTTCTTAATAACAGTGCTTGAAATTTGAATGGTAGTTTCTTTTTCAGTCTTAGAACTAAGACCACATGGCAAAGATGTGGGATTTCAGACCAAGATATGTTTCTGTCACCTAAAATTTGCCAAATCCAATAAGACTACTCCCTCTCAGGAGCCCTTGGCATGCGTGCCTGTCCATGTCATGCAGAGTGGGCAATGTAGCTCCTTTCTGAAAATGCTTATTTAATTCATCTGAATTAAGTGGGAATAACAGCAGAAGAGCTTTAACACAGAGATAAAGTGACTGAATTGCAAAGTCAAGAATAAGGCCGGGTTAATGGACACATGTTAGGAAAGGCGCTGTACAAATTCGAAGTAGGGGTCTTATAAAAGATCAAGGATTAGTGCTGTGAAAGTATGATGGCACAAAGAAAAAGCATTAGGAACGTAAAGCACCCAAAGCAGCCATTCTCACCCAGCGTGCACAAGATGCTGTCAGCTCAAGCGGCTTTTGCCATTGCCCGGTGTCACTGAGCTGAAGTCTTGGCAGCCAGCTACACACAGCTCCTTCCCCGCAATGCGGCCAGCAAGGAGAGTGTCCGGAGTGGGTCTGTGCGGGAGCCCAGGACACTCGGGTGCCTGAAGTTCTAATAAGGAGATTCATTCTGACCAAGAATCCTCCTTAGTCAATCCCTGATGACTCCGGAGACGGTAGCCCTGTCGATTGCATTATATTACTTGAAGGAGGGCGTTGAAGAAACTGTTCCCATGACTGATGTTCTACGCTACACTGCAAGAAAAGGTCCATTTCTCGTACCTTGTGTTATCCCTATTTTGTATACTCCTGGTCTGACTTCTTAGGCCCTCCCAGAATTTCAGGAGGCAATTCCAGACAACAAAGAAACATTTTTTAAAAAGTAGTATTTTTCACCAGGGAGCATATAAAAAAAAAAACACTTGACCATTGCCTTTCTGCAAAGGTGCCAGCTTTTTAGACAGTAAATAAATAGATGGTTTTAAAGTGCAATAAACCTAGAGAAGTAGTCTGGAGACAAACACAAGAGCAGGAGGGATGGTGGAGAGGGAGCAGTGACCCAGATGGGGTAGGCTACAGCTCTGTGACTCCAAGCATGGTCTGTGGACCGATACTGTCCACACACCTGCCAGAATTCAGATCCTCTCGTTCCTTCGGCTTCTACAATCAGAATTTGATTGTTCAAGGATTTCCAGGAGATTTGCATGCACCTTGAGGTTTGAGAGGTTGGTTGGTTCCTGGAGACTGGAGAGGCAGGATTCAAACTGAATTTGCGAGCCATGGAACTTTCAACTTGTTGTGTATCTGAGAAACGTCTGGGGAGGTTGTGAAGGAGACAAGTTGAGAGCCCAGATCAAAGAAGTCCTGATTCAATCGGCTTGTGTGGTACCTCAAAAACCTGAATTTCTAACAGATTTCCCAGGGCTTCTGACACATGTGATTACTAGACCACACTGACAAACCTGTCACCAACACAAGATCAGTGGAAGGAAGTCTATGCTTACTGAATACAATCTTTTGAAGCAGCAGGCCTTAAAGAGCTTCCTGCTTGGGAGGAGAGTGATGGAGCTTCCTGCCTGAGGTATGAGAACTGGTTGCGGGATCCCCAGACACTCCCTTTTGTAACCGAATTTTTGTTCTAGTCATGCTGAGCTCTTTGCTTCTTCCTAAAACTGAACATTTGCTTTGATATGCTGTTTTCTCTGCTCAGGTTTCGGAGTCAGAAAGACTGAGCTCGGATCCTGGTTTTAAAACATACGTAGCACTAGTTTTGTGATCTTGGGCAAGTGATTCGAAGTCTCTGACACAGTTTCCTTGTGTAAAATAGGTTGTGCAATTTTACACACATGTCTTGTGGGGCTATTGCAAAAATTATAGAGAAATAGTGTGGGTGAAGTACACAGCAGACTATATAGCATTTAGCAGATGATAACAACTGTTGTTTATAGTTTTTTCTGGTTGAAGAACTTTGAATTTTTTTTTTCTCTAAGACATAGCTGTTCTTTGTAGGATTCCTCGACAAGCTCTCCTCATCACCACCACGAATTGCTCAGACATCTGTTTTCTCATAGTACTTAAACATTTCTCTCTTTGTGTCCCTTTTGACATGTTATTGTGTGCTCTCTCCCTCTCTTTACTAAACTGTGAACTCATCAAAACAAACAAAGAAAGCAAACTCTTATCTTACCTCTCTTTGTAATTTTAACACCTCACTCACAATAATAAAGGCAAAGTTCTAAACACTTTCAATTCATCAGCTCCTCGAATCCTCAGGACATCCCTTATAGGGTACGCCTTGCTATTATCTTCATTTTGTGGGTGGGGGAGTGAAAGTACAGTAATGTTAAGTACCTTCTTCAAAGTTACACCAATAAGCGATAGACTTGAATTTGAACCCAGCAGTCTGGTTCTAGAGTTCAAGCGAGCAGGCACTCAGTGAATGCTTGCTGAATTACATGATACAGGGAGTATATCAACTTCAGGTGAGGCCTTCTCTTTCCAGAAAATGCTGTTCTGAAGATGGCAAAAGAGCAAGTCAAAACACTGTTCAGTTTGCTGATATGTTTTATTAACCTGAACCTATATCAAAACAAATCACGGATATGAAATGTTTAATGGATCCCTTCTGTAAGGAAACCTTGAATCTGTTTTGAAATTTTGAAGGTTAAGTACTCAGATTATTTCCAAGAGCAAAATTTTGTAGAGCAAGAGGAGTAAATGAAGAATTCCTGATGTGGAGAGTTCTTTTTTTACCTTTATTGAGGTATCGTTCACATGCAATAAACTTCACTCATTTGAGTGTACGATTTGATGAATTTTGGTAATTGTGTTGTATATAGCAATGTAACCTCTACCACAATTAAGATGCAGATAAATTCTGTCACCCCATAAAGTACCTTGTATCTTTACCTTGACCTCTGAGTCTAGGCAACCACTGATCTGCTTTCTGTCACCATGGTTATGTCTCTTCCAGAATGTTATACAAACGGAATCATACAGTGTTACAGCCTTTTGAGTATGGGTTGCTTTATTTAACATAAAGCTTTTGAGATTTATCTGTATTGTTGTTTTAATCGTAGTTTTTCCCTTCTTATTGATAAGTATCATTTCACATTATGGATAAACCTTGATTTGTTTATGCATTTACCAGCCGATGAGCATTTGGGTTGTTTCTCAGTTTTGATGATTATAAATAATGCTTCTATGAATATTCATGTGCAGTTCTCTGCATGGAAATATGCTTTCATTTCTCATGGGTTAAATACCTAGGAGTGGGTTTGCTGGATCACATGGCAACTCTTTCTAATTTGTAGGATATTGCCACACTATTTCGCAACACAGTTGTACTGGGTCACATTCCTCTAGCAATACATTAGCGTTCTGGTTGCTTCTATCTTTGGTAGCACTTGGTATCGTCGGTCCTTTTAACATAGCTATTCTGTAGTTTCATGGGGTAACGCTCATTGTGATTTAAATTTGTACTTTCTTGATGATTAATGATGTTGAGCATCTTTCCCATTGGCCATTTGGCTATCTTCTGTGACCGCCTATTCAAATCTTTTGCTTATTAAAAATTTTAGATCGTGTGTCTTATTGAATCATATGTTGTTTTAGAAAAATAAACTGGATATAAGCCCTTTGTAAAATATATGTTTTGCAAGTATTTTCTCACGGTGCATGGCTTGACATTTCCTTGCCTTGGTTTTGTCTTTTAGAGAGCAAAGGGGTTAAATTTTGATTAACTTTATTCAGTTTTTCTTCGGTGTGCTTTTTTGTCATAAGAAATTTTTGTCTAATCCATACCAAAAAGATTTTCTTCTTTAGAAGTTAAATAGGTTTAGGTCCACCACCATCCATTTCCTGTTAATCTTATGCCTGGCGTGGAGATTTAATCCTGCTGGCATCTTCGAGCTGATGTCCTCTGCTGTCAGGTTAGACACGGCCAAGTAGAAACTAGTATTAGAGCGTGTGTGGGCGTGAGAGTCAGGGGAAGCTTTCAAAGCCAGTAGCTGTTCAGTTCTCAAGTCCCACAATAAACGGTATGTTTAAATTAGGCTTGTGATTTTTCATGTGGGATGTGCAGAAAGAATGCGAGGAGGAAAAGCGTCCTGGAAGATGAGGAGCTCAGGTAATGTTTTGAAGTCATTAGACTTTGGGCAGATAAGTGTGTTCCAGATTGAATAAAGAATGACTATTCTTTAGTACCTATTCCTGACTCCAAGTGTTCTTGAATGTTTTCTCTATCAGGCCCATAGTATTGTTTTGGCTTTTTATTTTTTAAAACTTTTCTGGCCATTTCCAGGAAGCACAAAATCCTTATTTCAAGATGGCAAACTCTTTCTTATTGCTGCAAGTCTGACTCAAACAGGAAGGATCAATCTTGGGAAAAATTCTCAGCCTGATGTCTTTTTTTCCTAGCCTGCCTTTTTCCCATTACCACTCCCTCATGCTCTGATCCTAAGATAGTCTGAAGTTTCAAAATGTTAACAAAAAATTCTCTGTATGTACGTTGTTTTGGATTGTTAATTATTGGTGGCAATGGATGAGTGTTCAGCACCTTGGAACTTTTGCAAAAGAAACTTAATAAGGATACATTTGCTGTAGTTGGAAAAGTATTTGATGAACAGCTGACCTTTCAAATGTTTATGGGAGTTGAACCTCCGAATGCTGAAGGAAGGTCCAAGTTCTAATTCTGACCCAGACACTGAATCCCTTTGTAGAGAAAGCTTTTAAATATCTTTGGCTTTGGTTTTCACATTTAAAAAAAATGGTTAACATCTATCAATTATCGGTGAGTATTTGTAAAAGTTTTAAGAGGATGAAGAACACTTTCTGAGTAGTGCCCTGTTGCTCCCTCTCACGACTGTGGTTTGCTCTTCACCTGAAGTAAATGCGTTTGCATTATGGAAAGGAAATGATCCTCCAAGATCCTTAACCATGGGATAGGAAAACATGTTTCTTTCACGTAGAGTTTGTGAATAAAGCTTCCACTGTTTGGAGGGAAAAATGAGAAAGGAAGCCCAGATGTCTGGATTAGGTCACTTATAAATATCTCTAAAAATATTTACATAAATTTCCACCAACTAGCCAGGTCTCTGGGCATATTCCATAAAAATGTCTTCTGAATTACTTTTGGAAATCCACAGACTTATATTTTATGTCCATTGTGTGTCACATGAGGCCTGCTATTCATTGTGCTCAGTTGTTTTAAGCCAATCCGTGAATCTAGAAGAACGAGGAAGGTGGGCTGCAAAGAAAGGTTGTGACGAGTAATTAAGAAGAGCCTGCTTCCTGACTGTGGCTCCCACCCTCTGAGAATCTAGTTCAGCATAATGATTTTTCCTTTGAGTCAGTTACTTCATCGCTTACGGGCTTCATTTAGATGAGTTCATGTGTCCCCTGTCTGCTGCCCCAGTCAACATGGAGGTCTCACCCTACCCAGTTTCACAAGGCTCCCACTGTGGTTCTGGACATTATACAGGGAGCAGCGAGCAGGCCAGCACGCTTCCATGTCATCAGTGGAAAGTGTCATTTTGAAGTTACCTTAAAAGCATTCATCATTTTTCTTGCAGTTGGAGTAAAAAGGAGATTCTCAGAGAATCGTATGCCATTGCCATAGACTTTGTCTGGTTCTCATGAAGGGAAGAAAGGCTAGTGTTGTCATCAGACAGGTAAAAGAAATCAAGGGTTACAGTCATCTCTACTGGGGTCTGATCACACCTGGGAGGGATTTGGAATGGAGACCAAAGGTCACAAGTGAGCGTTTTATTTGACCTGTATATTGTTTGAAACTTAAAGTTTCCAGCAGAGTGCTTACAAAATAAAACAGAAAAAATCATCAAGAATCTTAAGCCCCAATGTTTTCAGCATTTAAAATCTAGAGATTTCACCTGAAGATCTGGACTCTCAGCTTCGTTTGAAACTCTCTAGACCTGCATTCCTCAGGGGCCGAATCCACTAGATCACCAATGCTGGCTCCTTCGGAAGTTCTGAAGGCCCCTGTGACAGGCTCGTTCCCTGGAGACAGGATCTGTATGATCTTATATGCTTGGTTACCTAAAGGATGAGTGACTACTATGCATGTATTTTCTGTTCCAAGGAAAAGAATTATTTATAAAGAGTTGAAAAGAAAAATTTAAAATGAAATATTTGGATTTTTATTCAACTGTTTAGAGTAAAAAATGTACAAGGTTATCTATATGTGAACTGATTCACATACAGTCCTTCCTTTGATTCTTCTGAGAGGAAGGTGTTGTGGGTGTGTGTTATATATTATGTAAGCTTAAGAAACAAATTAAATCTTTTTCAAAAGGGTTTATCAAAAGAGTCAGAGCCGTTTAAATAAAAACTTTGAAGTATGACCCCTTGATTGCAAAATTAGCTAATCTCCATGCAGTCTGGTGAGTAGCAGGGCTATGTTTACACCTAGAAAAAGGTAACACCTGCAACTAGGTGCCCCCAATACCTTTCTGCTGAAAAGTATGGGTGAGTTTGTGAAACATTTTTTATTCTCAGGTGTCTTTACATTTCTGCCTTTATCCACTACAGAAGTTTATGATGGACCCAAATAGCTCCCTAGGCCAGGATTTCTAGCGTTCTTTATTCCTTCCCTGTAGCGTCCAGACTTCCTTGTAGGTTGTTATCTCTCTGTGGTCCTAGGGAGCCAGGGCGTGGTGAATCAAGCCACTGTACACTCTACTCTAGTAGCTCGGTTGCTTTCTTTCAAAGAGTTATTTTTATTCATTTTCTTACCTTTACCTTCACTCACTTTTGTTTAATATCACCTACGTGGTATAAGACCTTTCTTAATTGCCTATTTAAAATGTCAAGACATTCATACCATAGGCATTTCATACTCACTCCCCAGCTTATTTTAAATTTTATAGAACTTTATCACCATTCAGAATATTGTATTATTTTCTCATTCGTTTTTGTTGTTCACAGTGCCAGGAATCGAACCCGGGTCTTACACATGCTAGGCAAACACTCTGCCACTGAACTGTACCTCCAGGCCTCTCTTATTGACTTAAAAAACTGCCTTTCTATGTCCACTGCAACATAACCTTCAAAAAAATAGTATTCACTGCTGTGTTTTTAGCCTAGAGAACATTTGACATTAATTTGTCGAACACATTATGCAGTCCTTTGGAAAGCAGTTTTATTTTCCTTGTCTTTTATTAAATGTAGTATAATGCATGGCACAAAATAGGCACATAACAAATTTTGGTTTTGTTGGTGTCCCTAGCTGCTATCATTGTTAAAGGGGACAGAGCCACCAGGATCTATTCCTTTCATGGTTTCATTCTGGCTAAATGGTTTGTAGTAATCATAGGGACTAACTCCACCCAGTATTTGAGCTGGTTTTCATTTTGATGGGGAAAAAAAAAAGCAACCTGATCAGGACAGGACTTGCTTAAAGAAAGGCCCAGATTAGTTTCAGCAAGTTTACGCAGTCAGCGTTTTAGAGGTGCAGCTCTGAAGTTGAATCAAGCCAAGAAATACAATTGATCGTCCTAGTCTGCAAATTTCATTTGCAAGTTCAGTTGAAGTGTAAGTGGAACGGGATGATGCCATTAGTTCTCTCACAGGCAAAGATTTCCAGGGTAGGAAAATGTGTGTGTGCTTGCCTGGGCAATGCAAGATGGGCCATCGATTCCGTGTTCCCAGGGACACTCCTTGGAGGGAAAGAAAGCATGTGAGATGTTTCAGTCCATTCCTCCATTCTCTCTACTATGTCCCCCACCAATAAGCCAAATTGTGTGGTATTGTGATGGAAAGATAAATACAATTGGAATCTAAATTTAGTCCATTCTTTCAGTCTGAGTATTTCTTTTCTTCCTTCTGCAAGTAAGCACTCTAATTTTCTATTCTCACCCCAAAATTCTGTCTTTTAGGTTGGCAGGGCTTCAAGTGGTATTAATCATAATTTCTAATTATTTAAGCTATTTTAGTGATTAATGAGAACTTTTGTGATTATAGGATGCTGTTGAACAATGAGGTTTTTAGAAAACCTTATTGGTCTGTTTCAATTTAGTTAGGAAAAAATTTACAAAGGCAAAAATGTGTTTTGAGAAAGTACCCATTTTGACTTCAAACTTGTGGTTTTATCAGAAGTATAGCAAAGTTATGCTGTAGACTGTAGAGAATATTACTCACTGTAAACTCCTTCCTAAATGTGTAGAGCTTTTTCTTCTTGAGCTTCAGCAATTTTAAAATGCCGGAATACTTTTGTTTTCTGTTACAACTCAACTCTGGAACCAAGAATTTCTTCCTTGGATTGGGAATTCCTCAACCCCAGGAGTGCAGTCCAAATTTATTGTGAATCTTTTTTTTTTTTCCTTTTCAATAAAAATAACAAATGGCGCTGGTAATATTTAAGTTAGATATAGTCCGGTTAAGGTAAAATCTAACTTGTTTGACACCTGCTACTTAAACCCAAACCACCCAGGAGCTGGTTGTACTGTATTCTTGTATCTGAAGAAACAGGAAGAAGCTCGATTAGTTGGAGTAGAGAATTGGCTGGAATTTCATGTGCACATGTCGGGTGAAGAAATAATAACTCTGCAAGAACTCCAAGCGTCTCACTGTTTTTGTTGTTTCTTTTAGTCACACATGCCTATGGAAGCTAGCATTTGTTGTGTGGGTTTTTAATGAATATTGAGATGGCAGTATTGTTTCCCCTTTCATTTTATTTCAGCTTCGAGATGCGTTTTCATACATATGAGGTCAAGTAAAGTAACTCTCCAGCTTGGGCAGTGTGATCATTTTCATTAGCCACCAGATAATGCACATTTGTAGACAGTAGTGCAGTTGTAATCCCTAGACAGAAGGTATCATTTATATGAATCTAGTTGTCTCCAGAGCCTAACACAATGCTCAGGACATGCTGGATCCTCTATACAGGCTTAATGTGAAAAACGGAACTAATGAGATGATTTTTTAAATACATTTTTATTAAAATTTATCCAAAATTACCCAAACTTACAGGCTATTACACAAGCTTACAGACTATAATACATTGTGCCTTTTGGTTATAACAATGAGCAATGTAAACAACCACACAGATGCAGCATTAGGTCACAAGTGGATAAAGTTACTGTAGTACCTAGTGTATGTGTTACTGTTTTGAGTTTGGGTTATTAGGTTCTTGTTTTTAGGATATCATTATTGCTCTGGATTCCCGTTCCTCTCCCCCTTTGCCCTCTTCTTGTTCCCTTGGACCCTTTGCCTATTGGCTTAGATCTGACCCTTTGCTTTTTTGTATCCATTGTTTACCATTTTCTTTTGTTTGTATTTTGCCTCACTCAAATGAGGGATACCATACCTTATTCTGGAAGCAGCCTGTATGCCCATCAACAGATTTTTTTTTTTTTTTTACCATGTCTAGTTTTTTGACCTTTAGGAAAGGAGTCAATGATCTTTTTATGTTTGTTTTGTTTTCCTAAGTGAGCTCTTTGGTATGATCCATTCTCATTCCTATGCTATTTAGAGGTTCTTAGGTTACATATATTGGATTTTAATTATAGTTCCTTGAATTTGATCAACTCTTATGAGAAACATCCATATCCATCTGTGAAGTCTAGAAAAATGGAAGCATAGGGTAAAATTATTTTCTTTATTGTTATTTATTCTGACACCTAAGTCTGTTCTCTATTTTTTATCTGATAGCCCTAATGAGCACAATATTTACTTCTAATAAAAAAAAATTTCCTTCCTAAAGACTTGGTGATTGATAGGGCTTAAAATAATAGTGGCAAACTCAGAAATAAAGCTTCTGACAGCTTTACATTGTTGGCATGAGTTTTGAGTTTTATTTTGAATGGCTATTTTCCAAATTGAAATTCATCATGATGGGAAAGTCAGCTCTTATTCTTTTCTCAGAGATGCAAGATCTAAAGTTCTGTGTAGTTGCCTCTTCTTTCCACAAACCATTTTTGCAGTTGGTTCTATCAGTAAGACCATCAATATTTATCTAATGGGTTGAGTTTTTCAGAGCTATAGATTTGGAAAAGAATTATTTTCTCACCAAAATGTGATCATCTTGATCATTAAGGCTGTCTTTATGTTTCTTCAGACCAAACTGTTTTGCAGATTTTGTGGTAGAGATGGACCTTATTAATGCCCCCAGTAACTTTTATTAATGGCAGTTAAGTCCCACCTTAGTCTTGTTATTTTTGAAATTATTTAATCCTAAATCTTTAAATATTTTTTATTGTTCCTTTTTAACATTTTCAGATTTAATGTATTTTGAGGCATACACTCAACTATATGGTCAGGTCAGGTTTAACTATAATTTACAGTAACTTTCAATTTTTTTTAATCTAAACGTGTAAACTCCTTAAAGGTAAGAATCTTACTTTGTTCCGTATTCTTCTTTATATTCTTATCCTGTGAACAGTGGCTGACTATTCTTAGGAAGAGCTTTATACATGGTTATTTGCTTAATGACCAAGCTGATAGTAGTTCATACCTGTATTTTTTAAAACAGGCATTTAAACATTTATTTCTTATAAATGTGAGGTAATTTAATAAGAGCAGTAACAAAACAATGTAAATTGTTTTGCAGAACTGAAGGTTATAGTAGCTACTAATGCATAGTAATGTGTACTGCTAACAGTAAAGTTCTCTCAGTATCATTTCATTTTATGTCCTGTTAGCCTGTTTATCCTGTCCTTTGATGTTTGAATAGAATGTCAATTAACTTTAATGACTGGTCTTACATAGCTATCTTTTCCCCTCCTTGATTTTATTTTTAAAGATTATCCCTATTGTTAGAACCAAATGTTACCACTTCATGGGTACAAAGATGATCTTAACCCAAGAGAATAGTGTACATGTATCCCAAGTGCCCAGATTTCACTAAATCAAGCTCTGATTTCATGCAGATTATTCCGAGTCTCTTACTTAACTAGGAGGGCTGTGCGGCCTTTAAAAGCAAAACAGTTAGGAGATGTAGTCTTCAGATCGATGACAGGTTTTTACTTAACATTTTAAATGCTGTGTGAAGTGCCCTTACGTTTAAAAAGTGAACTTTTGGGCTGCTAGCCCAGGGATTATGAACTCCATGAAGGTCTTATTTCATGCTGGGGATGAATAATTGTAACTTCTTATTTACTCTGACCGCAGTAATTTTTCTCAGCGACAGGTAGGCATCTAAAGGTTAGCTTTTCAAAGTTCAAAGCTAACTTAGATGCTGAAATACTGGACCAGATGTATGAGTGGATTCTTCATCAAATATAGGGCCTGGTGCGAGGGCTTCTAGACTGGCTGCTCTGAATCCCAGCGCAACCGTTTGCAGGATCTACAAGTGTAAGCAAATGATTTCAATAATTTTCGTGTTTGTTTCCTTTTTTAAAAAAAGGGAATAACAACAGTACTTCCCTCATAAGGTCGTTGTGAACTTGAAATACTCAGCTTAAAGTGCTCAGTTAGCACTCAGTAAAAGTCAGATATTACTATTCTTCCCTTCCTGTATCTCTACATCTTTTCTTTGTCATCTGTTTGTCATTGCCGGGAACTACCTGGCCCAGAGGACTATTTCGGACTATGTCCCAAGGACATTCCCTTTCTTCCCTTTCCTCCTTTCCAAATTGGCAGTAGGTGGCATGCAATCTTCCTAATTTGTTGTCCCTTTGATTGTCAGAGTTTTGACTAAGAGTAATAGGAGTTTAACAGTCACGTGAAGGTGATAAAGCTCAAATTCCTCAGAGTTCTTACACTTATGGTCTCTGGAATGATTCTTGCTTCCCTCGCAGTCATGTTTTCTGTTCATTCAAGAAGTACTTGCTTTCTCTCTCTCTTTTTTTTTTTCCCCATGAAGACTGTGTTCCAGAAGGCTCAGTGCAGAAAGTGGTGGGCCTGTTTCATGGGGGGAATTGTTACAGATTCCCTCTTCATGCAGGAAAATTTGCTTTGGGAATTCCTTTGGAAATTCAACACAAAGTCTCTTATACTATTAATTTCTCACATTCAGATTGTTTTTGTTTGCTTACTTTAGGATTTCTAATTTTACCAAAAAAAAAAAAAAAAGGAAAAGAAAAAGGATCACTGCAGTTTTTGGAGAAAGCCTATTGAAAAACAGCCTATAACGTTGGGCATGGTGTCCCATGCCTGTAACCCTCGCTATTTGTGAGGCTGAAGCAGGAGAATCCCAAGTGTTAGGCCAGCTTGGGAAATTTCGTGAGACTTTGACTCAAAATAAAAATTTTAAAAGGCTGGGGGTATAACTTAATTGTAGAGTACTTGACTAGCATGTGTGAGAAATGGAAAGAAAAATAGCCTAAAAAAGTTACCTTTTATAAGGGCATTGTTGAAAATGTTTTTCATTCCACTTATTGTCCTTTTTTGAAAAATTCTTAGGAAAAAAGCCCTGTCTTGCTTTTAGCCATCGATTACTGATTTTTTCCTGTAAGTAATTGTTCTATTTTATCTTGGACTTGTAACTGAGGAAGCGCCTCTTTTTAACATTTTGCTACTTTCGCTCCCTTTTCCTCTCTCTTTTTGCATTTACATTTTGACTTAATGACTTCACATTTTTAAATATCTTCCTAAAGTATCTTAAGTATTTCCTGAAAGCATGGTCGTCTATAAAAGTTTTTATATTTGTGAGTATTCAAACTATGGCAGCCTAAAATCCTTCATTTCCTCACAATAATGAGAGTTAACATTTGCTCATCTCTGCAGACCGCAGACTGTACAAAAATAGCTTTTTTTAACCCCACAACAGTGCTGCGCAGAGGGTATTTCCCTTTTATAAGTGAGAAAACTAATAAAAGAGCTAAGACCTTAAAATTAATAGATTGGGAAATCGGATGTTAAACTCAGTTGAACCCAAAGCTTGGACTCCAACCTCTTAATACTTGAAAAAAGTGATAAAGTGGATTGATTGTCCATGGTTTGAAGGTGTCCCAACTTAATGTCTTTTTAAAGTCAGGGGCATAAATATGCTTGCTACCAAAACCTTCATTAGTATTTGAACAGTTCAATGACCTAAGCCTTTTGCTTGGAATAATTTAGCATTATTATCAAATGTCAAATGACAGATCAAGAAGGGCACAATAGACATATTTATTTGCATTGATGACCGAGATAATTTTTCCTTAGTTGATTTCAAATTTGTACGGGGTTTAGGAGTGTAGCTTAGTGCTAGAGCACTTAGCACGCCTGAAGCTCTAGGTAAACACCGGAAAAAAAAAGTGTAGAAAGTAGTCAGAAGAGAGCATTAGCTACATTATCACAAGTTAGTGTAACCAGATCTCTGCAGCTCTCTGGTCCTTGTTTTGAGGTGATGACAGTGGATGGGGAATGGCCAAATGCGTGTTTGTTAGAAAGACTGAAAGAGAAGCTCTCTGCTCGTTGGAGAGGGGCGTTCTGTAAGGTGAACACCGTGGAAGTTCAGACCGGGGAGGGGTTTGTTATGAAGTTTTGGGGACCCGTGTAGGTGATGGAAAGCAGGGGTGTTCCTGGTTGCAGGTAGGCCTTTGACTTCTGGTGTGCAAGCTGCTTTATTTGCATTTTATTTCTTTTAATGTCTCTTTTTTGGGTAAGGACCTATTTTTCATCTCTTGTATTTTCTTAGGCCCTAATGGTCTGTTTTGGTATGTTAATTTATTAGGCTCCAACTTTTAGTTTAAGTTACCTGTTTAGGACCTGTGACCTATCTGCCTAACTTCTCCTATTTCTTGGCCTCATTAGTATTTGTATGAAATTGTAAAATTAAATAATTGCTGATGCGAAGACACATAGGCTGATGATCAGCTTTTGTTATTGTTGCTGATGTTGATTTTGAAAGTGAATTGTGGCAGGTGTGGTGGTGCATGTTTGTAATCCTGGCACTCCGAGAGGCTGAGGCAGGAGGATTGCAAATTCAAACCCAGCTTGGGCAATTTAGCAAGACTCTGTCACAAAATAAAAAGTAAAAAAAGGGACTAGGGTGTAGCTCCCTGGGCTCAATCTCCAGCACTTCCGAGAAAATTTATTTGAGAATGTGCTAATATTCTTAAGAATTGACACTTGCTGTGCCTGAAAGTTGGAGTAATTTATTCTAAACACACCTTCTACTTGTACTGATGAATTGTAGAGCAGCTGAGGAAAGGACAGCCTGTTTTCTTCTGCCCTTGATTAAGAAGTCCAAAGATCTAAGTTTTCTTTAGACTAGAACATGCTTTAGTCTTCTGTGGAATATTAAAATAACAAGAGGAAAGCTGTCTCCCTCTGTCTCTTTTGTCTGTCTGTCTCTGTCTCTCTTTCTCTCTCTGTCTCTCTTCTCTTTCTCTCTCTGTCTTTGTTCCCAGCTCATTAAAAATTTTTTTTCTTAACAGTTTTGGAAAGCATGTTTCTTCCAGGCATTTAAAAGCTTTTTTGGCATGTAATGCTGCCAGTATTAACATTGGCAATTGGTGCAATTTACAATAGTGCATTAAGTAGAAATCTAATTTTTATATCACCTGCTTAAAGTTGATTTGTGATAAACTTTGTCAGTAATGATACCTTTGTGTGATGAATTATTGCATGCATAGTCCATGCAGTTGAGCTATATGGAAGTAAGCAATTCCATGTTAATTTGAGAAGCATTAGTGAGTACTATGAATTAATTTTGTTGTGTCTTTGTTAGCTTTGAATAAGGCCAGGATGAGTTTTTATGTCCTTGAGTTAGGTCATTTCCTGTCTGGGACAGAGACACTGTGTAATTAGAATAAATGATTTTGAGCACTTTTTTGGAAAGTCAAATTAACTTCTGACATATCGGAGTAATTTCTCAGCCATGAGATTTTTAGGGACAGCCTGGTCCCATTGGCGTGGTCAGAACATTGTAGGGTATGTGAGCATTTGGCAGTCAGTCCGTATGTTTTGGGGTTCCCTAACAACTTCTTTGCCTTGTCTCTTTGTGAATGGGGGCTTTTTTCTTTTCTTTTCTTTTTTTAAGCTGTACGATATTTGACTTTGGTCTTGACTAGTGTTTCCTTGGCTCCAGCCTCCGCACAGTTGTTTTGCTTAGACCACTCGCCTTCAGTGAGTCTGACTTTTCTCTTTGCTCCTTTAGTTCTCTGGAGACTTTTTGGCTTCTGGCTTAGTTTTTATTGTTGTTCTAGGTTCCATGCCTTTACCAAATTAGATTTCCTCCCCCAATTTAATCTTGCTTTTTAAAATAGATGGTGAAATTCATGCTGTCCCCCAACCTTTCGCAACTTCAGCTGAAGTTTACATGAGAGAAGGAAGCCTTACTGGAAAAGACTGGGGTGGTTGTTTTCATAGGTCTCCTGGGAGTGGAACATAGGTAGCTCCCTTCTGGATGCAAGAGAGAAATGAATTCATTGTGTCCGTTGGTGCCTTTGGAATTAGAGCTTAATTTTCTTGCAGAATCTCAGTGTAAGGACAGTAAAACTTATTTTAAATGTATACCTCAAGGAGGGGCAAAAATGACTGATACTTTCTCACCATCTGTAACATAGCTGGTCATGTGTGGGCCCCTTTAGATGATCTAAAACTTGTGAAAATACTTAGAGCCACTGAGACCACGTCGGTGAAACTTTTGGTATGGTTTAGTGTGGTCCGGGTGTCCCCCAAGAGTCCATTGAGAGGAGAAGTGTGGTAGTGGTACTGGCTGGCACTGTCATTAGTGGTGCAGCCGTTACGAGGTAGGGCCTTGTGGCAGGTCCTTTGCTAGTGGTGACATGAGGTACTTCTCACATGACCCCTTCGGTAGTTCTCATGAGAGGCCCATTGCAAAAAGAGCAAACCCGGCCCCACCTGTCCTCTTTCTCTCTGCTCCTGCTCCAGATGTGATCACTTGCTGCCCCACACACTCTTACAGCGATGCCCTACCATCCCCTGCCCCTCAGAGACCAAGCAGATGGGGCTGTCACCTGACCTTGGCACTGTATGAACCTCCCAAACTGTGAACTAAAGAAACCTTTCTCTTTGTAAAGTTATCTATCTCATCTGTTTTATTGTAGTAATGCAGAGCTGACTAATACAATCTTTTGTTATCTTTGATTTACTTGAAAGGCTTACAGAAGACCAAAGCTAAGTCAAGTATATCAGTTCATCTTTCAGCTGAAATGGAAAACAAAGACCTTGAGACACTTGGGCTACCTGACGGTAGCAGGTGTGTTCATTTTCTGCTCCTGTCTAACCTTAGCACCTAGAGTGCCTGGTCTATGATAGGTATATGACAATTATTTTTTGATAAAAGTAAAGTATACTGTAGATATACAGATATACTACTCATATTCATTTTAATCTCCTCCAAGATAGTTTTATATACTTTCACTTAGAATTTGAAGTGATTAGAAATAGAATATGAGTCTGTTTATAACCTTGGTGAATCGCCAAGCCTTCATTAAAATGAAGTGGGTAAAAGTTCAGAGAATACTAGGCTTGGCTGGATTTATTCTGTGAAGACGGTGGGTAAGAAAAGCAGTCATCAATGGGAGCATGTGTTTTTCGCTGGTATCTATCAACGAAGGTGGGGTGTTGTGGTTCTTGGGCCTCCGGGTAATGCTGCACTAGTGGAGAAGAAGCAAGCGTAAAATAGGACATGCTCTCCAACAAGAACTGCCATAAATCACTACTTTTATTGGGAATAAATTGCTCAGTAATATGAAGACTTTAGTATAAAAGTGACCATTACCAGCATAGGAATGTATGAAATAAAGACCTTAGTACCATTTCTAGATGCATTTGAAATCAATTATGCTGAAAATGAAATCAGAAATGTTTCTTTCTATTATATGTACCAGGAACAATGTGACTTTAGTGACAGGGACTCCATGAAATCATTTACAAAATATAACAAGGCTTTGGCAGTTAGAAAAATACATATGACTTCAAATTCTTCAAAGCTGTTTCTAAACAGCATTAACTAGAATAGCATTGTCCCGATTACCTATGATAAAAATCCAGGATAGTAAAACATCCCTTAAAATTAATTATGCTTGGTTGAAATCCATAAGCCACTCTTGTGAAATTACATATGGTGCCATTAGTGTTTTTATGGGTAAATGCACCAAGTAAGAAAACGGATACACATTTAAAAAATGAAAGAGAGGAAAAGGAAATGGGGGAAAGGTTAATGGGGTGAATGGAGGAAGGAAGCGAGCATACAGAATGCAGAAACAGAGGGTAACGATGAGATACTGAGCTCTTGGGAGAAGAAATCTTGGGGAGATCTGCCTCTCTCCAAGATACAGAGCTGGAGGTTCAAGGATGTCCTTCATAGGAATCAAGAATTAGGGAACTTCCAGCTGGTATCTGGGTAGCATCTTGAGTTATTTCCCAAGACTGTGCTAACTTCTCCCTAACTCTCCACTCAAACCACCATCATACTTCCAATTACTTAAGTCAAAGCCCAGGAGTCATTCTTGATTTTGCCTTTTCCCTTGCTTCCCATAACCAACCCATCAGAAATTCTGTCGTTCTATTTCCAAAATAAACTTTGACAGTATTTACTTGTCTCCTTCTCACTGCATCCCTGATTCCAAGACACCATCATTTCCTTCCTGGCCAACAGCAAGAGACTTCTAATCTCTGTTCTTAGCACTTTTTTTGAGCTCTTTCTTGCTGCAGTCTTTTCTTCACAGCACAGCGCTTTGTTAAAGAAGTCAATAAAACAAACTACCTTGTTTAAAATGCTCCGTTGGCTTTTCATAACTCTGAGGGTAGAATTGTGAGGATTATCTGAGCTCCTTGTCATAGCACCTGCTCTTGGGAACCTCCAGTCACAGAGTTTGCCTTTTGTCCCCAGGAGGGCCATGATTTTTCTTGCCTTAGAACTATGCTTCTTGGTATTTCTTGGACATACTTGTCTTTACATTTCTCTTTTTATCCTCGTTTTTCATCCTACTGTATCATATCAAATGTCCCTCTTTGTGGAGGTCTTATCTTTATATCCTTTGCAGAGTTGTCACCATTCATCCCATCTTTATTCCCTTTGTGCCGCTTGTAATGATGTGAAACTTATTTGTGTGCCGTTTCCCTTTCTACCAGGCGCGGGGGCCTGCAGCTGTTTCACTGCTGCCTTCTCCTTGCCTAGAACAAGGAATGGAGCACACAGTGAACATCCATCGATACTGGTTGACTTAAACAGTTCTTGTTTGGATGTTGCGTTTGTCAGTTTTGCAGTGCTCTAATAATGCAATAGTTGAGGCAGGAAAACTTTATAAATAAGAGATTTATTGAGCTCACAGTTTTGGAGGTTGAAAGTCCAGACAGCATGGCGTGGGCTCTGGTCAGTGACCCCCGTGGCTGTGGTGGAAGTACATGTAGGAGGAAGAGTCATATCATCAAACAGGAAGCCAAGGACTAATTCGGGATTTAGGGTGACTCATAACATCTTGACTCATGCGAGGGTAGGAATCCCACTGTAGCTACCTCAGTCCCTTCTCAGTCAACTCTGCCCGTGACCTAAGAGTCTGCCAATAGATCCTAACTCTAACCAACTCCCATGTTGCTGTAGTTGGGACCATGCTCCCAAAACAGGAACCTCTGGGGAATACACTCAAACCGTGTTCTGTCTATAGCAGAACACAGGGCTTGCTACCCTATTTTTTGTATAACTCTTTCCTGCTCCTCATGCCCAATGACCCTCCTACAACTTGAGGTTCATAGAGTTCTTTTCTGCTCTCCACACCAAACCAACCTCCTACAGTTTGACTCATGCAAATAGGCCTCTGGTGGGGTGTTTGTGGACAATCCCTCTGGCTCTCCTAAGACACCAGGCATGCCTGGGTCCGGGTAGAGGTAGAGAGGTTGGGCTGAAGCTGCATTCTTGTTGAATTCGTCATTAAATTCTATGCCCATTGTTCATTCTTTACCTCTAAAGTAAAGTGACTTTTGAAAAGATGTGACACATATCTTACAGACTTTTGAGAAAGAACATTGGAATTGCATTGCTCTTCCTGAAATTAATTTTAATCAAAAAGGTTCAGAGGAACTCTTCAGGGGCTAAGTAGCATATTCTTGTAGGTCTACAACTGTGATACAAATTTTCTTTTCTTTCTTTTTTCATTGAACCAAGAAGATTAGTACATTTTAGATATGCATAATGATCACATTCATCATAGTTAATTTTTACCTGTACATGATATAACTTTTTGTACATTTTCCCCTCCTCCCCACCCCTCCCTTCAACTCCTCTTCCCCTCCTTATTTACAAAAGCTTTATTTACATTTTCCATTTTTTAATCTTTATTTTTTCTTTTCCTTTTCCCTTCTTTTCCCTCCTCCCCTCCCTAGTTCTCTTTTCCATTTGAATATTTTCTTTCTTTTTCACAATATCTATTATACATTTTCATCCTTATTTACATGTATGGTTTCTCATACCAGAGAAACAATGCCATATGTACTCATGTGTGTCCAATTTATTTCACTTAAGGATGTGTTCTCAAGGTTCATCCATTTACCTGGAAATGTCTCACGTTTATCCTTTTTTGTGGCAGAGTAGTACTCCATTGAACAAAAACCCCACATCTTCTTTATCCATTCATCAGTTGCTGGGCATTTGAGTTGTTTCCAAGATTTAGCTATTACAAACTGTGTTGCTATAAACATGGGTGTGCATATGTTGCTGTGGTATGATGGTTTTAATTCTTCCAAGAAGATACCAAGAAGAAGAATAACTGGGTCAAATGGAACCTCTAGTTGTAGTTTTTTGAGGAATCTCCACACTGATTTCCAGAGTGGTTGGACCAGCCTACATTCCCACCAATAGTGGAGGAGGGTTCCTTTTTCCCCACAGCCCTGCCAGCATTTGTTATTGGGTGATTTCTTGATAACAGCTGTTCTTTTCGGAGTGAGATGAAATCTCAGCATTATTTCAATTTGCATCTCTTGAATGACCAGTGATGTTGAACACTTTTTTTCATATATTTATTACAGTTTTGCTTTTGTGTTTGTAGTATTTTACTTTTGACGGTATGCTAAACAAAATATTCATCTGAGCATATTTTGGATCATCTGAAAAACTTTAACAGAGGACCAGGCACCTTCTAGTGCCTTTACATGCATTCATGTTCATGGCTAACTGACGCTAAGTGAAAGCTGAATGATGTTAGTGCCCCTCTGTAGAGATAGAGTCTTTGCAGTTATTTGAACAAAGCTGTGCTCCTCAACCTGTGTTTCCAAATATGTGTGCCTGCATTATGTTTTGGGATCAGCTGTTAACAGGATCTTGATTGTCACACTGAGGCTAAGGAGGCTTAGGGTTTCAGTGGGAGCCCACAGGGCCCCCTGCAAAAACACAGTGGAGAAGTTAAGTGCACTGAACACTACCTCTGCCCTTCGTCTCTTCCCTTTTCTTTTCTGTACATCAGTCTTCTGTCTAATAAGCTTGTTGACTAAAGGGAATTGCAAAACTAGTTTAAAACCCACTGGCCTACACCATTCAGTTGCAGGTAAGAATTTGAAATATTGTAAGAATTTGAAATGAAAACAATTGGCTAAGATTTGATGATCGTCTTATTTCCAGAAGCAAAATATGGGAAACTGGCTCCAGTTCAGAATCATAAGTACAAGTAAATTTCCACTTAAAGCCAAACACATTTCAGCTATAGCACATTCATATCGCAGTAAGATACTTTATTCCTCTCAAATTACAGAGAATGGTGTAGAA
This sequence comes from Hystrix cristata, assembly GCA_004026905.1. Lineage (NCBI taxonomy): Eukaryota > Metazoa > Chordata > Mammalia > Rodentia > Hystricidae > Hystrix > Hystrix cristata. Next base: position 33,280 of record PVJO010010334.1, read on the forward strand.
TATTGCATCACTAGTGGCAGAGCCAATGCTAGAATCTTTGGTTTTCGAGTCTTATTCTAGTACTCTTTCCATTATTCTGCCTTTTTCTTACAGCACTTTTTTTTTTTCAAAATTACCTTATTGAAAGAGACAATTTCTAGATAACAGATATTTTTTCAGACTGTTTTTAGGAGTCTATGACAAAAACAAAAGAATCTTTTGAACCAATATAGACATATTTGAAAATCTCTGAATAATATTTTTCTTTTCTCTGGTCACAGTATATTCTTTCCTATTTTTTCTTTTATTCTTCAGCAATGGCCTTGGGCATAAGTAAGGATTTTAGTAGATACTCTGTTTCTGGGACATGATTCCTGCTTGCTGTCTTGATATTTCTGACACTCTAGTCTGAAATACATCAATATATTTATTGGCATATAGGTTACTTTGTTTCTATTTTTTCTGGCATATTATCTTTGGTTCACATGGTTGGAGAATTTACAATATAGTCTAGTGGGTGTGCTTCAAATGCTCATGAAACTCACATTCTGTGTGTTTATTACAGCTGGGAGATCTTTTCTTCCCACTTACAATATCTGTGTTAACCAGGTCAGCTATAAAATTTCCTATCGTTTTCTTTTGTTCTTTCCACCCATGACGACTCCAGAAGTTCTTCCTTTTTATATCTATACTCTTGCAAGTTTAGATAGCTATTTCTCTATTGGAGATTCTCAACATTATCTTTAATTACTGTACTTCTAATTGCCTCCCTGTCTGCCTCCCTCCCTTCAAAACACATTTGTCGACAGTGCTTTGTGCCAGTATTTGATTATAGTATAGCCAAGTGCTAAAGATTAGATTAAGTAGCTTCCCAGCCATCTTTTATTTGCGTTGCCGAATGAAGCTTCTACTGTTACGTGTGTTACGTGTAGAAGAAATGGCACAGCTTTTAAACACTGTGCTAAATTCTCTCTCTCTATTTGGTCTTTCTGCACTTACCTAACTGAGTTTGCGTCTATTCAAGAGTACCCAGCTACTCTTGCTGACTGAATCTGTTTTCAAACATCTCCTGTGGTTGCTGACATCACTGGAATTGAATTTATTGTTTGGCGTCCTCCTGTGAATGATTTGGTGCTTATGTACACAGAACCTCATTTTATTTTCCAAAATGCTATTGGTCTGAATCGTCACAGCCCATGCGAATGCTTCCCAACTTGTAGAAAGTTAGCAATTTCACCTACAGAACCAAATGCAGACTTACTGGACTTGTTTCTCTCATGCATGTAGGTCACTGACAAAAATAAACAACTAGTGCTTTCTCTCTTGATGTAGAAAGTAGGTTACTGTGGTTCCACGGAGAATATCTTTTCCTGTGTTATGGTCCTGCTGCTAGACGGTGGTCATGTCTAGTGTGTCTAGCTAGATGGCGGCCAGTTGCAGCTTTGGCCTGCATTTGTTTTCTGAACACCCACAGCCAGATGGAACGTACGACAATCACGCTTGAAGCTTTACTTTACTTTAGTATCCACAGATGTAAGGAGTATTAAGAGATTCAATGTAAAGCTACGTCCTCCTGTCTTGTGGTAACTGGTGTTAACAGCCAGGTGTCTAGGCTTCCAAATACATGTACACATACAGGCCCATATAGGGAGTCTTAAAAATATGCACACATTCTACATATTACTCTGAATTTTCTCTTGCCACCTCAGATGGCTCCTCAGGTGAATAGACATATATCTTCCTATCTTTAATAGTTGTATAACATTCTACAGCCTGTATATATCATAATTTATTTAACTGTTACCCTATTGGTGCCTCTCTTTTCACTGTGGTGTTTTCATTGCTCTGAGTTTTGCCAGGTCAAGTTGTACGTGTTTCTTATTGTGACAGATATTGCTCCATACTCTGCGAACTGAGGTTATCGTGTTTCCATCAGCAGCACTGTAACGGAGTGTTTATTTTTCTGCATTCTTGTAAACACTGGATATTTTTACTCTTAATTGTAGACCAAACCGGTGGTTAAAAACAAGTATCATGTTTTAATTTCTACTTCTCTTTGTCCACCGATAAGGTCAATACCTTCTTTTGGCTGACTGGTTTGTTCATTTTTATGGTCATTTGGATTTCTTCTCTTGTGCATATCCTGTTCATAGCCTTTGCCTAGTCTTATTTCAGGTTGTTTTCTTTTTCCACTTTGTAATGCTTTATATTTTAGAACTAGTACTCTTATACATGTATTTTTAAACAAACTTCTAATTTTAGAGCAACTTAGATCTACAGAGCCATTGTAAAATAGAGCAGCGAGTTCCTATAAGGCGGAGGGGTCCCCTTCCTCCTTGTGAGCCCACACGATTTCTCCCATTATTAATATCTTACAGTAGCAAGGGTGCATTTCTCATAATCAGTGAGTTGATACGGTACATTATTAACTAAAGCCCCTGTCATACTGAGATAGTCTTAGCTTTTTTCTTAACATCTTTTCTCTGCTCCATGATAGCACAGAGGGCCGCATTACCTTTCATTGTCCTCTGGGCCGTGACGGTGTCTGAGACTTTCCTCGCTTTTGATGATCTTGGCAACTTTGAGAAACACTCATCAGATATTTTATAGAAGGGGCTTTGTCTGGATTTTTCCCCCATGATCAGACTGGGGTTATGGCTATTTGGGAGAAAGATTACGGAGGTAACATGCCAACTGTCTTGTGTCAAAGGTACATTCCATCCACACAGTTTATTGTTGTTGGTGATGATCTTAGTCACTCGGCTGAATTTGTGTTTATGTCTCACACCACCCTCCCCATACTTTTGTCTTTGGAGGGAAGTTACTTACAACGTGTAGCCTAAACAGAGTGGAGAATTATGGTCAACTTCTTTTGAGGGTACAATGTTTATGTAAATAATTTGTCATTCCTCTGCCAGGGAGATTTGTTTCTTCTTCTCTACTTATGTATTTATTCGATTACTTATTTATGCCGGTGTGGACTCAGGGATGTTAATTTTATATTTTGGGTTATTATCTGGTACTATTTTAGTTTGTTTTGTTGCCCAGATATTCCCGTTCCTCCATTAGGAAGACTTCCTGTTGGCTCTCGCGATTCTTTGACATACCCCACCCCTCTGTTTTGGTTTTTCTGGGGAGGAGTGCTGGGGATTGAACTCAGGGCCTTGCTCTTGCTAGGTAAGTGCTCTACCGCTTGAGATAAATCCCCAACCCCTCTGCTTTGTTTTTTTAAGCATTTGTTTTATTTCTGGGACTACAATGTGGTCCAGGCTCATCTTCTATCTTTCCTGCCCCAGTTGTAGAATCAGCCATTTCTCCAAGGAGTCCTGGTTCTTTTTATTGGGAAATATATTAGAAAAAAAAATCTGAACACAATATTGGTATGCTTGTTGCTATGGGAATGTCATTGCTTCAAGGCCCTCTCAGTTAATAGGACAGGGAAATTTATGTTCTTGTACACATGTGAGTGCATTTTCTATGTGTAACCGTCTATGTCTACAGTATGCTCAACATAAGTTCGTTCTGATGCCTCCAACTCTAACCCAGTATCTGGATAATTTCAATCTCCTCATCTTGCTTAACTGTAACCTTCCACTCAGACGATGAGAAACCTGGTTCTCCCAGTTGTCACTCGTTTTCTTCATCATTTAATTGTATATAGTGGCGTTGGAATTTCTAACCCCTACTCCCAGGGAGACAGCTTTATCAGCAAGAGTCCAGTGTGTATGACGGATTTTTTTGCTTTTAGTCTTTCGGATTCCACTCATTTTCAGTTATTTAGGTCAGTGCCTGTTGTCTCCGCTCCCTTCTATGACATTGTTTCCTACATTCCTAACACAGTTGTATTGTTTTGTCATATTCTGCATTCCATCCTCAGGTCCCTAGACCTCATAAATTATGCTTTTAAAATTTTTGTAACGCAAGGTTCATTTTTTTGCACTGTAAATGTCTGTAAGTTTTGACAAACTTATAGTGTCATGTATCTACCATTTTAGTAACATACAGAATAATTGCAGTAGCCTAAAATGTTCCTGGTACTTCACTCATTCAACTCTTCTTCCTTCCTCCTCACAAAACCGCTGATCTTTCTGTCGTCTCACTAATTTTGCCTTTTACAGAATGTGATATAGTAATTGGAATCATAGAGCAATTAGGTTTTTCAGACTGGTTACTTCACTTAGCAAAATGTATATAAGATTAATGTATCTTGTCCTGGCTTTATAATTCTGTCATTCTCACTGAAGAATATTTCATCATATGGGTGGCTATTGAAGAATTTCTTACTTGCTTCCAGCTTTTGGTGATTATAATTACCATTCTCTTTCTTTTTTTCTACAATACCTCTGACTCCTTGCTATTTTAAGACTTAGTGTTATATGAACTGCGGAGTCAGATTTTTGTGGGTTCAATTCCTAGATCTCTACTTTAAAAATATTTGAACTTTTCTAAGCCTCATTTTCCTCCTTTCAAAAATTGTAGTATTATGCCTTCTCAGAGGGCCCTCATATGGCACCTCTCTCTCTCTCTCTCTCCCACTCTCTCTCTCTCTGGCCTCTCTCTATATATATGTCAGGTGGTTACTATTGTCTTTTTTTTTTGTAGTAGGATTTATTTTTTATTTTTTAACCAAGAACATGTATTGGTACATTGTCCATATATTGATCACATTTAACATGTTTGTTTTGTACCTGTACATGGTCTCTTGGTTCTCACCCCCTCCCCTCCCCTCCCTTCTGTTCCCTCCATCCCTACTTACAGCAGGTTTATTTACAATTCTCCATGATTTCCCTTTCCCCTTTCTTTCCATTTCTTCCCTTCCTGCTTTTCCCCCCTTCCCTCTTTCTGGTACTCCTCTCCTTTGTATATTATCTTCCTTTTATATGATATATGTTACACTACTTTGTCCTTATTTACAGTTATGGTTTCTCATATCTTTTATATATAGTTCTGGAAAGCATTATGGTTACACAGTGTAGCCTTGTGGCATATCTGCAGAACAGAAGTAACCAGAATGCACCTCCATTTATGCAACCTTTGCTCTGTAAACAGAGAAATATCTTTATAATATTCTAGGTTGAGCCATGTTTAATCGCTGTTAAAAATAAGTAATCCCCTGGTAATTATAAGTCTTAACCTGAACAACATACAGGGTATTAAATTTTTTTCTTGCAGGAAAACTCAAGGGTGTGTTTGTAAACTTTCATTAGACATGAATAAAATGTGGTTATAAACTGGAAAGTTGATTGCCTTAAATGCTTTATAGCAATTAAAACTCAACGGAAGGAATGTTATTGAAGAGTTACTAGAATGCAAAAGAGAATATTCTGTGTGGTGTTATTACATTATTGACATTGGAGTGGGGTTTGCAGTTCAGCATATGCAGTTGGGTACAGACAAGATGTTGATGACTGCTATACCTTTGTCACATCATGTTTTTGTATTTCTTAGATCAACATCGCAAATTAGAAACCACTTGGCTAGAAATGGCTAGGGTTCTGCTGGGAAGAGGACGTAACTGGGAATGTGCTCTTGGAATTTCTCAATTTGAAGCAGTATGTTTGTTGAAAGCCTACCAAGAATCCCGAAAGTAATTTGTGCCAGCCACATGAAAGCAGCATGGGTCCCGGGCCAGTGTCTGAGCTATTTGGGTGCTATGAGCCCATTGTTACCCTTGCCTTAAATTGCTTAACTTTTCTTGGTTTCTCCAGATATAAAACAGTAATCATACTTTCCATTATTTAGCTCACAGAGTGTTGTGAGAACAGAATAAAATAACGTGGGTCTAAAATTCTTCATTTGTTTTCCATTACGTACAGGCTGAAGTCCAAATTCCTTAGCAATCTCATAGTGGCTGCAAGTACAGGTTTTGGAGTCAGACGGATGATGCGTGCCCAGATGCTGACTCTGCTGCTCACAACCGCAGCCGCAGAGTTTGTCTATACAGTACTAAGTTTCAGTGTCTTTATCTATGAGACAGAGGAGTGATAGTCCTTTCAATGTAATGGGTGACAGTTAAATTGGGTAATGTGTGTATGTGCAGCGCAAACAACACTTAGTGCATTTTATGTGTTCAGTCAGTGATAATGGCCGGGATCCATGTGACCGTTTATGAGGCTTTTGCTAACTCATTTTTACAAGCTCATCTGCCGTCATTGGCCCTATAAATTCATCCCTTGTTCATCCTCAATACGCGACTCTGTTAAACCTGCCTCACTTATCTCTTGGCTTTTATCCACCACTGAACAGTGACTCTTTGATGTCATAAATGTGACTTTATTCATAACTCTATGCTCTTCAGTTAACACATAGCAGGACTGTGACCAACTGATAAAAGAAAATCCCGTAGAATTAAACTAATATACAGATAATCATGAATATAAAAGAAACGGCCAGATCAACTTATAATTTAGTGCATTATTGATTCAGTGACAGAAAATTCTGTGGGGCCAAAATAGGTATATAAGCCTGTTTTGTCTGGTTTCTTGAAGCTAAAATTAGTAACGAAAATTTACAATAGAAGTCTGAATTTCTGGTTTTCTTTGACAAGGTTGGAGATGTAGCAACCCTAAACCTCTGTCACTGTGTAGAAATGGCATTCTCCAGTTAGTCTTTCTTTGCTCAAATGATAAGCAACGTGCATTCCATAATCGTGTTTCTTTATGTGGCCACCTGTAGGAAGTTCATCCTTTCTCCCCAAAAAGGTGATGTGATAAATTGAGAACATACAAGATCGCTGCTCTTACTAATTCTCAAGTAGTTGGGTATAACTGATGTACCTGAAGGAGCAAAACAGATCCCACAACACATCCCAATTTGCCTAACCAAATGTTTTTAAACATATTTGATTGTGATGAATTGTTTCTCCATTACAGTGCACAGCCTGGCTATTGAAAATCTTGTTCGAAACTGCTATTGCTGGTTTTGTTTTGTGCTTTTCTGAGAAGCCCAATAGTTTGTGAAGATGAATTTGAATTATTTAATCTCATTAATTTAGTCAATGTGAACACTCCAACTGGCTATATCATATTCTGTTTTGAACTTGAATTGTGCACATTTTATTGTTTTATTTTATTTTAATGGTACATTTTAGGTGTACATAGTGATAAAATTCGTCATAGGGAATTCGTACCAGTACATGGTATATCTTACTGCTGCTTTTTTTCTCATTTCTCTCCCCTCCCTTCAACCCCTCCTCCCTCCCTATGGTTTATATTGACTAAATCGAGCATAAAATTGCCAGATCACTTTACTCTGTGCTTTATAGATACAGCATAAATGGCAGATTAAGCAAAGAGATGCTATTTTTCTCTGGGCAGAGTGTGGGAATTTGAAGTTCTTATCAGTGAGGTTCTTTAAACTTATAAATGTTAAATTATGGTAAGTTGGTTCTTCCTGTTTTTACTTGTCATTGAATATATTTTCTTTCTCTGAAACCCTAAACTGAGCTTTTAAACAGTATATCTTTTAGGAGAGATATGGCAAAGGTGCAGCAGGAAAATATTGAAAAATTTACTTAAGGAAATTTTGTATCATTTAGTTCAAGTACAGGAAGAAACATGATTTACGTGAGACTTGGCAACTTTCCATCCTTCTTTCAAAATAAAGCACATCCGAGGCACCTTCTTGAGGCACGTACTAAGTGGCTCTTGCTGTTTGCTAGTTCTTGTGTTCTTACCGAATTTTATCCAGTCAGACATTAAAACGAAAGCCCGTTTCAAAGAGGCAACGTGATTCAGGAGATTAAGTGCAGACCCCAGAATTTGACCCTCGCTGGTACTCAGCAGATGCTTGGGAATATCAATCCACATCACCCTATTTGGATTTCAGTAAGGGATAATGGTTTTCTTTCCCTCATCTTCAATACAATGATACTGTAACAACTTAAAAGTAAGTAACTATAGAAGAAAATAATATAATTCAGTGAGCACAGAAAGAAATCATCAGGTGTATATACAGACAATATTTATAAGAGAACGTAGGAACAGCGTGACTCAATATTTCTCCCCACATGACTCAACCACATCATATTCTTATGTAAGCAGTAACATACTGTATTGACTTCTTCCTGACTCCTTACTGGGTTAATTTAAGGTCCACTAAGGTGAGAATAGTGTTGTACGAATATCCACCTTTAATATGTGGCTAAAATCTTCTCTGTGAAGCCATCTCCAACACACTCCTCATTCTAAACTCCTGATCTAATTGGATTTGCTTTCTGCTTGGCGATAGCACTAACCTTATTTATAAAATCTGTGACTCAGAATTACATTTTTCAGTTTCGTGTGGACCTGTTCCTAAATTGAGTGCTTTGAGGGCAGGATGCAACTTTTCCATCCTTTTCCTCCAGGGCAGGGAAGAGCACCTCGTCCTCAGCTGCCTGCTCAGTAGTAACTATTGAATAGATGAATCTTTTGAATAGATGAGCTAACAATGGGGTGTTGATAACCATTTACTTTAACAAGCCTATGTTGCTTCAACTTTATAAATATCGGACTTTTCCATCTGAGAGGTGAAGATTTGGACTTGTTAATAACAAAAAGTTCCCCTACAGCTGTCAAATTTGACTCTATGACTTTATATAGTGTAAAACATGGTGGATACACGTAAAGTGTTTGTTCAACCTTCATTTGGACCATATGGGAAAATAGATTCTGAGTTCGACTTGTTAAGATATTATTGTTTAGTTTTCATTTATTGATGTATTTATACTTATTTATATTTGAGAAAGTATTACTAAATTATGACCAGCAATGAGAAATCACCCACTAAGGGAAATATTTATTACTACAGATATGCTTGGGAGCTTGGCCTCTGGAGATTACAGCAGGATCAAGGACTTTCATGAAATTAAATAATAAAAAGAAATTGAAACAATAAAATGCATTAGGTGTCTTAATGCCAGCAAACATCAACCATGGCTATAAGCATATAACTTGTTTTAACTGTGTTCATGTATTTTAGTAGAAATTTTAATATTTGAAAATTATCACCAAGAATTTTGGTGTATTAGCTTGAAAAGGATCAACAGTTATTTGTCACTTCTCAAGTTCAGGAGCTTCCCAACTTATTAAAAGGAAAGGAGGAATGGATGAGCACCGTGAAGGGTATTTTGGAAGAGAAGGAATAGGGCAGAGGGAGGCTCATCAGTGGGGCTATGAGCTGAGTGTGTCACCTCACTCTCCACCACATCCCTGAGGAAGGTCTGATACTCGGGCCAACAGCAGCCCTAACAGGGTCTCCCTGAGCCCTGGGGAGGTGAGTTCCCAGAGAACAGTCTGCCCGAGGGCAGACTGGGCAGAGAAGAGAAGCAGAAAGACCTAGCCAATAGACGGAAATGGCTATGGCATCTTCAGGAAGACAAATGGATTTTTATAGGCTCATGTTCAAGAAGTAGCAAGAAGCATGTTCTACATCACAATTTGAAGAACTTGAAGTTGTGTTGAAAGACAAGGAAAGTGAAATGAAGATAGTAGACGCTGTGCTAAAAGAGAGGGAGAGTGACCGTTTGAGCAAAACAAACCTGCTATAGGAGGTTCGGGATGAAAACAAATTACTTAAATCCCCAGTTGAGCAGCTTAAGCAACAGAACTACCAACCAGCATCTTCTTATCTCTCTCACGGAGAATTATTAAAAGTAATTTCAGAAAGAGAGAAAGAAATAACTGGTGTCCAGAATGAATCATTAAAAAAAAAAAAAGAGTTTTGGTCTATTAAAAATTCCAGGTAGAAGTGGTATACACGGCATTGATTTTCTCTTAGAACCAGACAACTCTGCTTATTGTGATAAGACTATTGATTCCATTTATTTTATTTTATTTATTTCTTTTTTTTTAAGATTTAAAGGACTGGGCAGGAAGGAGTACAAGACCTTCACCTTTGTAAGGGCCTTTTAAGGTACTGCAAGCCTTGTCTCTTCTCTTTCCAGACTTGACTTGCCTTGGAAAGCTCGAAGTGGCAGGGCCTGTTCAGCAGCTGTGATTAGTATTTACAAGTGCTCACCAGCTTTGTATCACAACTGCTTATAGATCAGAACTCTTGTTGAAAAAGCACCTTTGAGACATTCAGTGGTGCTTGTTCCTGGAGGTATTCATGTTTGAAACTCTTCTTTTAGCTCGCCTAATTTTCACCTTGGCTTCTTTTGTTTCTTCCACTGCCATGAGGAAATGCACACTGGACACTTCATTCACAAATGCACACTGGACACTTCTTATATACCAAACACTATGTTAGATTCTGGAGATAGGGAGACCGATATGGTCCTCATCCTCCAAAACTTACTGCCAGATATCACTTTTGTGGGTGCACAAAGTCTTTCTAATGGTAGCCTCTGGACATATATTCATATTTTGAATTCTTAGTTTTTGACTTTTAGTTTTAGATAATTGACTCCTAAATTCTGTTAGGTATCTGTGAAAGTCATTCTGCTTGTGTTGTCTTTAGCCATCAGGTAATAGATCCAGTGTTTTAATATGAGTTTATCATTTATTTCTCAAAATGAAATTCACAACTGGGATAATTCATTTGCAACTTTACACTAATAACTAGTTTTCTCATCTTGTTTAATTATTGCACTTGAGGGTAGATGTGGAAAAGAAAATTTTATTTAGGTTTCGAAGTCTGACTCTCCTCTCAACAAAACTCTATTAAAATCCTCTTGTGAGGTTATGTACTTTTCTTTTTCTTTCTCCTTAAGAGTGTGGTTTGGGAGACAAAGGACCTAGGCATCCATTTTAAACCCACAGGATTGTTAGTAAGGAAATTATTACAAGGTTCCAGAATTGAAGGTAGAGCAGCAATTTGTGGTTATTGGTGTATCTTTGTCAAATGAGAGAGAAATATTAGGAAAATGGTATTGTAAGGAGCCATAGGCATCACTGATTGTGAGCCAGAGACAAATTTTAGGTAAATAGAATCTATAAAAATTTGACTCGGATAATACTTTTCAGGAACAATGAGAATGTTTTGATTCTTTATTGTTTCATATCATTCCTTTTCCCCTCACATTGGTGACGTAAAACAACCACCATTTTATTATACCTCTTAATTCTCTGGGCTGACTGGGTTCAGCAGGATGGTTCTTCTGGTCTACATAAAACCATCCGGGGCTGCAGCTCTCTGCGAGCTCCACTGGGCCAGGGCATCTGAGATGGTGTGTTTACACAGTGGAGCACTGACACTGGATGTCGGTTGTTAGCCTTGATTCTTCTAGTAACTGCCTATGCTGTTCCTTATGGCTGCCTAGCTATCTTCATATCTTGGTGGCTGGATTTTAAGAAACAGGGTAGGGAAACGGCTAATCTTCTTAAAGCCTTATCTTATAAATGGCCAAACTTCACTTGTGCTATATTCTATTGGTCAAAGTAGTTACAAGGCAAACATATTTAAGAGAGTGGAGAAATAGACTTTATTTCTCAGTTTGGGCACTGGCAAAGAAATTGTAGTTATTTCTAATTTACTATAGTACAGCTATGTGTAACTAATCAGTGTAAAGGCTGATGTTTGAAAAAAATAGAAGAGCACAAAAAGACTAGGAATTTGAGCATAAGGTCTTCCCGAGTAGGCAATGTAAGGGGAGAAATTTGGTATATGGTGATCACATTCAGGTGGGTTCAAGGAAAGGTTACCTTAGACCAGTGGTTCTCACACTTGAGTGTTCGTCAGAATTATCAGAAAGACTCGTTAAAATAGATATTTCTAGGACTAGCTTCCAGGGTGTCTGATTTAGCAGGCCATGAGTGAAGCCTGGGCATTTACATTTCTGATAAATCCCAGGATGACGCTGATGTTACTGGTCTTGGGAATTGTACTTTGACAACCTCTGCTTTAGAGTACAGGATCAAAAACAATGAGAACATTTTTTAAAAAGCAGAAAAGGGAAAATACTATTTTTTGTCCAATGGTATTTTAAAGGCCCACTCGAGACCATAATATTAAGTGGAATAAATAAGACACACAAGTTTGAATATCAAATGGTTTCTCTTATGAGAAACCCACAATATAAAGAACAGAATAAAATATAGACAATGCAAAAAGGGAGGGAGATATTTTGCAAATGAGAAGAGGACCAAGAGATGGAAAGGGGAAGGAGGGAGGGTGGTAGGGATTAAAAAAAGAATTGAGATGTGTTATGTGCATATACCAACTTCCCAAGAGGAATGTGATCACTATGTACTGCAAACATGTACTAATTTTAAAAAATTGAATAAAAAATTTTTTTTTAAGTTTCAGGCCCCAACAAACATATTGACATAGCTGGACTGGTGGTGTAGACCTGTAATCCTGGCATTCTGGGAGGCTCAGCAGGAGGATTGCAAGTTCAAGGCCAGCCCAGCCTGGACTACATAGTGAGTTTGAGGTCAAGCTGATCATATAGAGACACTATCTCACAAAATTAAAACAAAACAAAACAAAATACCCCTTGGTGTTAACATTAACATTAACATTAACATAAAACCTCTGTGTTTGTCAGTGTAATGAATCCTGATGCTTCATCATCAAGCCCTGAAATACCATTTGCTTGACCTAGCAAAGTTTATTCTGACTTATGTAAAGTTGAATGTGAGCCAGTAGCTTTGCTCTCCATAGCATCGCATCATCAATGTTGCTAAGGCAGAGGAAAAAAGGAAAACAGTGAGGAACAGAATGTCAGCAGCTCTTAACTGCCTCCCCCGCCAGTGATACAGGTTACTTTGTCTCAAAGTTCATTGGTCAAAATTAGTCATATGACCCCAATCAAAGTGCAAAGGAAGCTGGGTAATGTAGGCAAGCATGTAGATAGTAATTCCCTGTCTTTATCACAGTATTGACTAACTTTAGTGCCAGATTCTATGATTAGGCACAGCTGGAATGAAAGCACGTCATAAGCCCTGAGGACTGTATGTATACCTATGTAATTATTCCAATATTATTATAATTCCTTTAAAAATATTTACCTTCTCTGATTAATTTATGATTATATTTCTAATTTTCTGTGTGGCATTTGACTAAGTAGCCAATGACGTCACTGTCTCAAAAAAAAATTGTGCACTATTTTCATCCTACGTTACAAATACCTCGGAAAACCGTGTTATCAGGTCATTTTAGTTGTTCTGTTTAAAATTATTGAATAAGACACTATTTTTTTCTTTACTGATTCTGCTAACTACCTAATTCCTTACGTAACTGTTGAATGCTGTTGGAGTCTGGACAGCCTGTGCTGACTGGTGACAGGAAATTATCAGGTCTTTAAAATCATCTTGTGAGCATTTTTGGAAATAGAGGCATAAAATTCATTTTTATCTCATCTACATAAATCCCTCTGTTAGCTCGGTATTAGAAAATGTGATACAGAGGCTATCAGGGAGAAATGAAGATGACTTTGGTTCCGTTTCTTCATCAGATTCCTTCTTACTGCTCTTGCCTACCTTCGTCTGGAATTTTCCTTTTTTATGGTGCCTTCACAAAAACTTACACTTGTGAGCAAGACTATTGATCCAATAGAGACTCAGGAGTCAAGGGAAATCAGTTCTTGGTTTTCCTCTGTTCATGAGAAGACATTATTTGGCAGATGAAACCTTAGGTACGTGGTATACACCCAGTTGCATCAGCTTTGAGTCAAATTTCCATTTCAGTTTTGTTTCTTGAATTGTGCAGATCTAACCAACATCTCTAATGTGTTGAAACAGTATGATGATGAGGTGTTTGCTGTAGAAACACGTGGAAACATGTCTGACTGGTAGCAGTCACTTGACTTGAGTAAACTAAAATACTGTATGTCATGATTATTAGAAAGCTTCTGAGTTATGTACTTTGATGCCTTAGTTATATGGTCTCCGTTTATATTTAGAATATTTATAGAATTTGTCCCTAAGATTTTTTGGTAATTACCAGATAGGCAGCTTCTTTAAATGAATAAGTAAAAGATCAGCATTTTTTTTTTTTCCCACTGAGCAGATTAAGAAACTTAAGACAATTTCATGACTAGCCCAGTGCGTCCTGATGAGTCAGGGGCAGAATTAGGGTTAAATTTCATTTTATATGTTTAGACCAAAGTGCCTTGTGTAACTCTGATGTTGAATCGGTAGAAGCAGGAAGACTCTTAGTTTAAATATTTGCCAGAACAATAGCATGATGTGCCTTTATAAAAACTGGAGACTGTTTGTCTGATCCATCTTGTATGTGTGGCTGCAGTTCCCCCCTGGGCTGGGGGAAGAAATGCTTTAGTATAAATCGAAGGCTTCACAATGGAGAGGAAAGAGCAAGAGGGTCAAGTTGGAAGAACAGACTGCAGCAACAGCCGTGTGACCTTGGTCATGTCACCTAACCTCTCAGGATCCTCGGAGCCTACTCGCAAAGTGAAAGGCACCAGAGTGGACATTCCCTAAGGTGCACATTTCCTTTGCAGAATTCCTGGACTTTTATATTTGTGTCTTGAAGGGTTCTTCACAGGTGAATTTGTATCCAACTAAAACTTGCATTATTGAAAGACCTATTTTTAAATGGCAGTTTTTTGAGAGAGTCTTCTGTCATTAGCGCTGCTGAAGAGCACAGGAAGGAGCTGGGGAAGGAAGTTTTCTGTGAGGGGCGGGGTGTGCAGAGCAGGCATCCACTCGTAGGGCAAGGCTCTCCCCACAGCCCTGCTTCCTGTCTTCCCGCGGCTGGGGGCTGAGCTCTGAGCCGCCTCCTCCTGCCCTGCAGTGCCTTCCTGATGGGCAGAAGACGTTGTGCACCAGGAGGATGTTTGCTAAAGCACTGCGCCAGCAGCCATCGTGTCCACCCCCATCCTGTGCATCTGGTCAGTCTGCTTGGAATGCGTTTGGGGATATTTGCTTTTTCAGCTTCTTTCGCTCCTCCCAGTCTTTTGCCAGATGAGAAGAACATGGCATCAGCCTCTCTGAAACGCAAGGGTGCTTTGCTCTTGCTCCATGTCTGTCCCTGCAGGAGGGAGCTTGATGAGACCCCCCGAGGGCAAAGCCTGGGGGTAGAATCCACTGGAGGAGTTTTCTCTGGAGAGGTCCAGGTTTACTTCTGAATATCACTGACCTGGAGGCCAGTCTCACATCCTGCAAAAACTCTCCATGAGAATGTGTCAGCAGAACTGGCGTTGCGTGTCTAGACAAAGAATTGATATTAGCATCATCAGCCGGCATCCAATCTGTTAACTCTTGTGTAAGCCTTGGTGTCTGGGCCCCCGGCGTTTTTGAGCTTGAAATGAAAACTTTAGCTCTAAGATTTAGACTTGGGTCTTTCTAGAGACTCTTTCAAGAGAGGGAAGCTTAAGCTATCTTATTTCAAGCTTAGATATATTATTGATAAATATGAAGGTTCTCATCTTTTTCTTTTTCTTCTCCAGTTGAATGGTGGCTGTGTTGTTAATGATATTATACGTTCCAAGAAATATTTGTTAAGCACCTACTGGGAGGCTGTGGGACGTTTTGTTAGACTCTGCTGATACACTGGTGAATGGAAAGCACTGCCTCCTGGAGTTTATGACTTAGCAGGAGAGACTGACCACAAACAAGAGGAACAGGATCTTTAGGTCTCAGTTTCGGCTGAGGCATCAAAGAACAAAGCAGTAGGTGTCGAGTTCCTTGGCTTACTAGGTAGAGATGCCAGTTGACTGCTTCTGGAGGACTGGCAGACAGGGTACTTCAGAACTCGTTCTGCCAGTCTGACTCCGTCACCTCCCTCCAAGGCATCTACTGGAAAGCTTAGTGGTCTTGGAGGTTTGAGTGCTGGTAGGAAGGATTTCCTAAGGCGAGTCGTCACTGTGCCGTGTGGTCCCCGTCCTCCCAGGGAGGGGATGTGTGTCACCTCACTGCAACCTAACAGAGAGGAAGCGTCTAGGGAACTGCTCAGACAGAGCAGTGTCCTGCATATCCTGGAGTTTGGGGGTCACGGGGACGGATATCTGGGGCAGCTGAGAGAAGAGGTACTGCAGTGGGAGTGCTGGCACTTTTAGACCAGGCAGGAACTGATGCTGAGGAAGGAGCAGACTGGGTCAGCCCCAAAGCCATGTGTCCAGGAGGGCTCTATGGAGGAGGGAGGTGACTTGGAAGAAGAAGTGGGCCCTGGGATGCAGCGGCAGAGTGGGGAGGCAGGGCAGTTCTTCAGGGGCCAAGCGGAAAGAGTGCGGCCCAGCAAGGCAGCTGTGGGCCAGTTGTCTGCCATGATGGGGTGGTGTCTCTGAAAAACCCCATGAAGAGCGGCACTGGGAAGGTTGGCTGCCTGCCATGTGCAAAGGTACCAACCCCAGATTACAACCACATCTGATAAGTTAGACTTACCTTCCCCCTTCCCTGTCCCAACCCAGCCCCAAAGGTGTCTGAATCCACAGAACAGATGAGGGGAGATGGTGTGAGAGGAAATCCGATGGGCGCACCTTCCCAAGAAGCCTCCAAACCGGGAGTGGATCTGAGCTGGGAAAGGGGAGAAAATATAGGTTAATTTAAGTTTGGAATTGTGGTATTAAAATCCCCCAAGAAAAAGGACTGTTTGTTTATGACCTGGAAGTGACTAGGACAGCTAGGAACTGCTGGGGGATGTTCACCCGGAGACAGAAAAGAACACACAGGCAGGCTGCAGGGTCGGGAAAGGAGAGGCTGGACTGTTTTCTCTTTGTGCCATACTCATCACGGTTCTTTTACTAGCATAATATAGTTATGACAGCAGGCAAATAACATATAAAATCTTAAAACTTTGTTCTTAAAGGACAGTAGAGAGGAGAGGTAGTGCCTGGGAGCCAGTCTAGATAGTGCGACACCGATGACTTCTCAGGAAACAGTGTTTAATAAAATGAATGAGCAGGAGCCAGCTGTACTACGGGCTTGATGAGAGTTAGGGAAAGGGGGTGTCTCCAGGGTGCGGTGAGCAGGAAAAGCATGTAGAAGATTTGTGAGGGATACACACAGTATCCAGTAACTACTTATTTGGCTTCAGCCAAGGATATTTTCACTCTCTGTGCAAGGCACTGGGTTAAATGCTGTGCCTTACAAATGGAATAAATACCTCCTTCACCGAGGCATGAGATTTAATTAATCAGTGTTGGGGAAAAAATCGCTTTGATGGAAGGTAAAATCTAAAGACTATGAGGGCCAAGAAGCTTGTGCCCTCTGCCGCAAGATCCCGATGGCCCCAGGTAACATTCCCCTTTTCTGAGTGCTGCCATGACCAGTGACCTCGCCAGGTGTGCTGATATGGAGGGAGAGCTCCTAGGAAGCAGGGAGGGGCAACTTCACTTGTTCTAAGCCTCTATTTATGTGTAAGGCTTAGAAAAGACTATCTGTTGGAAGCTTGCCATTCAAAATAGAGGTAAGATGTCAACAGCTCTGTCAGTAGAGGCAGACGCGGCTCCGTGCGTGGACACACTGATGGGAAAAGTGACTTGCCTTCGCTGGCAGGTCTGCTCACTCGGGAATAAAAAGAGCAAAAGACGAACTTGTGCCTGGGAGAAGTCTGGGGAGGGGCTCTGCGAGAACATGGACTCCTCCACCTAAAGCTGATACCCTGGACAGATGGCGACCTCAGCTGGGGCCTGTGTGGGTGACACATTGCCAGGTCTCACTGGGTTTCCAGTTGACACTTGGTGTCCACCAGTGTGTCTTGGAACAACGAGCGGTGCCTCAAGGCCTGTGTGGCACCCAGGAGAGGTAGACTGATGGGAAGCCACTGCTTTCACGGAATACTGTCTGCTTGGGAGAGAGATTAGTACCTCTCCTGTCACATACGCAGCGGCAACCCAAGCAGGTAAAGAAGGGTAAACTGCTTTCCACAGATACAAGGAAAAGATAGTGCAACCTAAATTAATAAAGGTTTTTGTGTCTTTATCTTTTAATTTTCCCTATTCACTTCTCCAATAACATGTGCTCAACAGAGAAACCGGCAAGTACAGTGTAAAAAAATCAAGTATTTTTCCCTTTAAAGAATATTTTGTGACCTGGGGATTTAGCTCCACGGTTAGAGTGCTTGCCTTGCAAGCACAAGGTCTTGAGTTCGATCCCCAGCACCAAACAAAAAGAATATTTTGTAAATAGAGAAGGGACTTCTGTATGTTGGGGGAAAGAGTCTGTCTTGTCTGCTCTTTTCCTGTTTGTGGAGAGCCGTAATTCACTCTTCTAGAATATACATCCCTCAGAGAAGAGCTATTCTCCACAAGCTCTCTGACATACAGAAAGTACTCATTACATGTGCACTTAAAAATCAAGTTGAGAGATTTCAGATTTTTAAAAGACTTTTAGATCAGAATGCTTTGCAATTAGTTGACCTTGCCAGCATCGTATGTGCGTGTCAGACACTAACATATGCTCTTTGATACTTAATTGATAAATAGAAGCAAATAATTTGACAAAAATATCACAAATCAGTCTTCAAATTAACAATCCTTGGGTATATGCTTTCCCACATGACAGTAGAAAGAGTTCAGGCATTTGGCTCAGGCAAATGTATGTTAGAATCCCAGCTTACAACCTGCAGACGTGGGGTCTGGAACTTGGCTTTGGAGGGTCCACTTGGTCTCTGGCACTACAGCCCTCTTCCTAGAGAGACATTTGAGGGTTCAAGAACAACTCAGAAGAAACCTCTGCCTCATGCTGTCAGGACTGAGGGTTCCTGCCCCAGGGGTTCCGGGATGTGTGCTTTAGCAGCCTGGGCCTGGGCTTGGTAGCTGCGGGATCCATTCTCCTGACACAGGATGGGCCTGACTGGGGTGGAGGAACCAGCTGGGCGGTTCCTCAGACTGGGGAACTGCCATTTGTGTCGCTAAAATGTCGGGGTAGCTGCATCTCATGTGACAACGGGTCATACTGCTTTTTGAGTGCTTTGTTAAGTTCATTTTTCTTCTTTCTTAAATGTGCCTAAGAATTCCTATCATACAGATTTGAAGGATCTGGTTAAATTAATCTATAAACATCAGTGTACCCATCATAGTGAATAATAAATAGCTACTACTATCAATCTTGGCTAGAGTTTCTGACTAAGTGAAAATGTTTGTTTAAAGCCACCACAAAACTGAAATATATTACCAGTTATATTGCTAACACTAGCAGTGTTTTAGGTATGTGGTCTCTTTCCTGAAACTTTTCAGGCCAAATGTTTCAGAATTCAGAATTTTTGAGAAATCTGAAAAAAATCTATAAAAATATTGAATATTTCTAAATATATGCATAAGCCATATATTGCATTACACCTCAAATATTAGAAGCAGGCTTTCAATATATTATTATTTGAAGTTATCAAATATATCAATATTTCCACAGCAAAACCTATTGAATAAATATATATGAGAAATAAAGACCATAAGTGGATTCATGTCAATTCTGGTCAGCTTTTTAAACAGAAGTTTTACAATTTTATAACAATTTTAGATTTACAGAATAGATGCAAAGGTAGTACAGACACTTCCCATGTATTCCGTACACAGTTTTTCCTATTAACATCGTATATTAATGTGGTACATTTGTTACAATTAATGAACCAATATTAATACATTAACTGAAGTCCATGCCATATTCAGATTTCTTTAATTTTTACTTAATATCCTTTTTCTGTTCCAAGATACCAAAGGACACCCCATGCATTTAGTTGTTGTGTCATCCATAGGCTCCTGCTGGGTGTGATGATTTCACAAATGTTTCTTGGGTTCGGTGATCTTGGCAGTTTTAGGAATACACCTCAGATGTTTTACAGAATGCCCCTCGATTGGGTGTGGTCTGCTGTTTGGTTTCTCCAGTTTAGGTCGGGCTAAGGCTGAAGTTCTATGGGTGGAAGGCCACAGAGGTAAAGTGCACTCTCATCAGCTATTAAGGGAACGTGGTATCACCCTAATGTCAAGGTGGCTGATGACCTTGGCCACCTGGCTGAGGTGATGTTCATCCGGCTTCCCCACTGGGAAGCCCACGCCCCTTCGTGCTGGACACGTGCGAGAAAGTCACTGTTCAGGACTCACGTTTGAGCAGGAAGGAGTTTCTCTCTACCTCGTGGAGGGCAAACCCTGATGGGAGTTATCTGAAAGATTGGTGTCTTCTTCCGTATGAACCAGGTTTTGCTGCCAAATGGGTTCAAGCGTCTCTTTTTTTGGAGATCAGAACCAGCATTATATCTAAATTTACAGAGTTGTATTGCCACATGCTTCCACCCACTCTTCCCCGCGGGTGACAAGAGACACTGAGAGAACCGAGTGGCTGTTCCTTATAAGGAGGTTGACAGGGGACTGGTAGGGAAGTGCTCTCCCGTGCCCAGAGGCCGGATGGTTTCTGCCTGTCGCACATGGCTTGGCTGCGAGTCCTGAACGAGCAGTGTGTCACATCTTCATGACAAAATTGGCCCGAAAGGAAATACTGGAAATAAGGCAATGAATGGTCAGATAAATAAAGTCTTTTTTTAAAAAGTATATCAATTTTCCCTTTCCTGCATTTATCAGGCCTTTAAAAATGGGCCTTGTCGTAGAAACTCTTGAGTCATATTACTCAGGAAGGGAGGTGTGTATACAGATGGAAAGCTAGGTGGTTCTTGCCGAATGCATTCTCCTCCCCTGTGTCCCCACCTTCCTCTGTGGGTCCCCTTGCCACCCCCAGCAGCCGCTCTACTTGCCAGACATCGCGGGCTCCGTCCTCTTTCTCTTCACCTCTTCACTCCCCGTTCCCTCTCAGCTGTGTGAGGTTCTTCGGATTCTTCGTTGCTCAGTGCCAGCCCATCTGTGGTCTCTGTATGGCTTCTGCAGTTAGTTTCTTCCCCGGGTGACTAGTTCAAGTATCTGACAATCTGCACCCTAGTGCTATAGCTGGGGCTTTGTCAGGCACCACTCTTTTATGTAGAAAGGGCCCTAGGGGAGGGAGATCCCCAAGGATGTTGGGGTGAGGGTGAATGGGTGAGAGCTTCACCTGTTTACCGACCTGCAGAGAAGTCTTTCTGTGGGTTAACACGCAGGGAGAGTAAATCGCTATCAAATGTATTTTGTATCATGTTAGTCATTGAACCTTGCAGAACTGAGCCCTAACATCACAGTAACGATTGGCACATTTCTTGCACACTCTCAAGACTGACTTTCTGACTCATGCAGCTGCTTGCTGGAGCCCCAAGAAAGCATTCATTTAATAGGGCAGTGTGTGGCCTAATAGCGATATGTGGCTGTCCAAATTTACTGCGGGAGCCTAAAAGCTGATGTTGTTGTGGGCTCCGGGCCAACTCACAAGTCCTGGGCAGCCTCAGCATTGTTAAGAACCGACAGATGGGGATGTACCTGTAGTGAGATTTTCCCTAGTTCAGTCTTTAAAGGAGCCCTGTAGAAAATTTGTCTTCTATGAACTTCAATTGATCCCTCTCCAGCCGGTGACATCATTGCCTACAGTGGTAGGCACCTCTTTATATAAAATGAGTGATCCTATCTCTTCAGCCTAATTTAGAGGAATAAGGTAGATATTTAGAAAGTGGTGCAAACTTCTGAGGGGAAAAAAATGTTATATGTAATTTAGAGATGAATAATCTTCAAATAACTCCCCAAATTTGAGCTCCAATTAGGGAAAAACAATTAAGCATGTTGGCATTGAAGAAATAAAATATTTCAAATCACTCTCTGATCTTGGTCATGTTGGTTTGTCAGAGTTCAAAGATTAGACATAATGATGGACCAGATAAATAGGTTTACTATTAGCCTTCTGGTTATGCTACATGCTAAATTGACTAGACTAGTTTCTCGGAGACCTTCTTTCAAAGTTGCCCAGGGGGGCAAAATTTTTCTAAATTCAGTTTCTAAGGTACCTTTGAACTACCTGCAAAGACTCTTAAAATAAAACTTCCTTATCCATAAAACATATTCAACTATGTATATAATACATTTTATACATTTACTATTTTTTTAAATTTTATTTTACTAGTACATTTTAGGTATACATAATGATAACATTCATCATTGGAGATTTGTACCTGTACACGGTATATCTTCCTGTTTCTTTTTTTCCCGTTCCTATACATTTACTATTAAAATATATTATGTATGCTATAAAACTGTTACACCTCTTGCTTGGAAATTTCTTGTATTTTATCCTGTAACAAATCTATTGCATATTGAAATGTTTTCCAAGTAGTTAATTGTGATTTGCATGTCATAGCTTAAAGTTTTTTTCCTCTAAGTACATTTGTAAAACTGTTAAAGAAATGAAAAAACGATTACTCTGTTTACCACAGAAATATTTTTTCTCTGAATTTTTTTTTCTTTTTTTTGGACCAGAAAGACCTAGAATCTTGTTCCGTTTTGCATCCCTCTAAAATGTCGCCAGTGAGTCACGTCACTTCCGTGGGCCCTGGCTGTCCGTAAAGGAAGGGCTGGGACAGGATGATTTCTAAGATTCTTCTGGCTTTATAATTTGGATGACAGGATTTAATTTGGCAAAGCTCCCAAAAGGATGTGCTCTGTGTTATAGATGTTATAGATCCGGAAAGACCTCTTTTTAGGAACTTCTTCAAAGAGAAAATCTTACTCAATGACTCTAAGGGCATCTGTGAGGAACACTGCTCTCCCCCGTGGTGTGTCGGGAGTCCTGCTGTGAAGCGCCACGCCCAGGGCATCATGGCCACAGGACTGCTTACATAGCTAGAATCAAGAAGCTGTCAGCAAAAGCATTATTCACAAAGAGGACCTGCCAGCGTTTGGCCTTCTCGTTTTTCTTTGTTGCATTATGTTAAAAATCTTTATTTGATTTTATGCAACTTTGTGTGCAAGCCGTGTTATTTACAGAAATAGATATGTAAAAAATAAACCAAAATGTCACTTCCTGTAAACACACTGTAAGCTACTAATTGTGTTAAATGTTTTCTATGTTCAAGCAGGTGGATTTAGGACATGACAGTGATAATAAGCATTTACGTAAAGAATAGATTTTGATCAAGGAAGTCTCCCATTGGTTCCATACAGAATCTTTACTCTGTTGATTTTCCCAGGGCAAAAATTGCACAAAAGAAATAAACCACAGCTCTTGAAATACAATATCAATAAAAGAAAACAAAACAAAAATAAAGACAAAACCAAACAAAGTCTTAACCCAAAAGCTGGCCTAACAATGCAAACTACATTTTAATAAGATCCTACCACACCTAGGCAGCCACCCATATCCAATCCATATCCTGGAAAGACTTTTGACTAAGCAAAGAGGAGAGACCATGAAAGGAATCAGGCATGGATTTTGAATTTGTAAGCACAGACCAGTCCAAGAAGACTTACAACAGTTTTTATTCTAATGCCTTTTATTGGAGCGGGTTTTATTTTAATCATACAATCTGTGTCTGTCAGCAGCGGCCTTTGATTGCTTCTTTAGCCAATGTGAAATGCTAGGAGGATCCTTGCTTAACCAGTTTTTAATAACTGCGTCTCTATGCCACCCTCACCATGATTTATTTCATTTGCATTTGGTACCAGAGTTCTTTACCCACAGATACTATTTAAGGACATGTTATATCTGTAATGATATAATTGAAGTGTATATGGAGGGCAGTAATTATACAGGAAATGAAAAATCAGGAATCTTATATTTCTGTCCCTGGCAAGTATCATAGATTACTGTCCAGTGGTGGGCCCCCATTCTTGCGAAGTATTGTTACGATGATATTGGTGACAACACATTTGATACTTTGTGTAAAAGATGCTTACGTTTGTCATACAGAAAATGCTAATGTGCAGTAAACATTGGCATCTAACACATAGACAGATGGAGATACTGCGGTTAAACAGACTAGGAGATTTCCCATGAAAAATTGATAAATGTGTATTGATGAAAATGAATGTCAGCACTGTTCTGAGTGAGTGGTGCTGCCCTAGGTAACAAAAACATAAAATAAGTGCCAGCTGCTTTTTATTTTGTGCTACAGTTTTTGTGTTAAAAGTTACGTTAATTACCCTGATTAAAGTGACTTAGAAGAACACAAAACTTTGCATTTTATGATGCTGTTTGTTCCAACCAGTTATTATACTTGCCAGGTGTGTTCAAACTGGAAAAAGGCAAAAATCTAGGGGACAGCTGGAGAATGATGTGGATTTTCCTTTAAGCTAACAAAGAAAAATCTTAAATCATGAAATTCCACTGTGGGGAATATACTGTCCTTTTTAAATGCTAACATAATGCCCTCAGAATGCTGAGGGCTAAACAACCAGAGAGAATAGATACAAACTGGTCAAGACATTTGCATCTTTATTCTCTGTAGTCTGAGTACTTTAGAAACATGAGTCAGCATCCTCTCTTTGGTCCCTTCTTCCCCTCCTCCCTGGGCTGTTGGAATGGGCAGGACTGGCCTTGCTCCTGGGGACTGTAGGTAGCTTTCCTTAAAATGCTGCCTTCTCCCTGATAATTTTAATAAGCAAAGCAATGCTTAGTTGTATAAAGCAGAACGATGAGATGAGGTATTAAAAAAAACCTAAAATCTCCCTCTCTGCCCCCCGAAGAAACTGATGTTCCATTCTGCTCTTTATTCAGTCCTTTCTCATAGTTCCACAAATACATACAGGCAGATATGTACATGCGCAGATTTTTGTTTAGAACTTTACAAAAGTGAGAGTCCCAATTGCTTTATTTTTTTTGCAACGATATAACCTTTCTTTAGGCTAGTAGATAATGATAACACTTCACTTGTTTGTTCATCATCGTTGTAGTTCACTGCCACCCTTTTCTAATAAAATCCTTTTTACATGCAGAAATTAAAAAAAAAATAACACCTTTGTTGAGCTATAACTTACATCTCATACAATTGACCCTTTTGAAGAATAAAGTGTCCTTTAGTATATTCACAGAGTTGAAGATACTAACTCTTACCATCATGCAATTTTAGGACATCTCACCTGCCCCCAAAGAACCCTCATGCCTGCTAGCAGTCACTCTATATTGCCACTCTTCAACCTCTAATAACCACTACATTACTTTCTGTTTCTGTAGATTTGCATGTTCTGGAGTCATACATTATGTAGCCTCTTGTGACTGGCTTTATTCACTTGGCATGATGATCTCAAGTTTTCTCTATTTTCTATGTGGCATATATCACTACTTCATTATTTTTCATGGGTGAGTAACATTTTAGTGAGTGAATCCACAACATTTTGTTTGTTTATCAGTTGGCGGGCATTTGGTTGGTTTTCACTTTAGGGCACTTTTGAGTAGTATTGCTGTGAATATTTGTGCACACATTTTCTTGTTTGTTTGTTTTGTATTTTGACTTGTGTTTTCAGTTCTCTTGGGTGTGTAGCTAGGAGTGGAATTGCTAGGCCATATGATAGCTCAGTGTTTAATATTCTGAGGAACTACATAACTATTTTCCTTAGTGGCTACACCAATTTACTATTACCAATTTGTAAGGATTCCACCTTTTCCACATTCTCATCAACACTTGCTATTGTCTATCATTTTAATTTTAGTTAAAAATAGTCAGTGTGAAATGGTATGTCATGATTTTGATTTGCATTGCTCCTTTTATCATATCTCTAGTGGATATTTGTAGGTTTTCTTTGTATTAAGATCGTTTGCTTTTTGTCTTCTGTCTGATCTTTTATGATGTCTTTTGTGACATATAAAAGACCTTTATGTATTCTGGATAAGTTCCTCATTGGATATATGGTTTGGAAATATTTGCGTGTTGTCATTTTATTTTATTTTTGTATTGGGAACTGAAACCAAGACCTTCATACTGAGCTACATCCCTACCCTTTTTATTTATTTTTTTTTATATTGAGACAGAATTTCTCTAGGCAAGTAGGACTCGAACTTGTAATCTTCCTACCCCAGCCTCCAAAATGCCAGGCTTACTATGTTTTTATTTTCTTAATAGTTCCTTTGAGGTTCAAAATTTTGGAAATTTTGGGAAGACCAATATTGTTCTTTTGATGTCATGCCTAAGAAATTATTGCCTAGAGTCATGATTTCCTCCTTTGTTTTCTTCTAAGAGTTTTACAGATTTAGCTGTCATATTTAGACTGGTGGTCTATTTTGAGTTAGTTTTCTACATGGTGTGAGGTAGGGTGTCCAACTTCATTCTTTTGCTTGTTAACATTATTGCTCAGTTATAAAAATACTTCATGTGTTATCCTGGAACCATTTGTCAAAAAGTATTATTTACTCATTGAATTGTCTTAGCAGCCCTGTTGAAAATTAATTGGCCATAGATGTAGTGGTTTATTTATGAAGTATCAATTCTATTCTGTTGATCTATAGGGATGCTTGACTACTCTAACCTTGTCAGTTTTGAAAATGGGAAATGTGAATCCTTTTACTTTGTTCTTCTTTTATAAGATTATTTTGGCTGTTCTTGCATTTCCATATTAATTATAGGATCAACTTGCCAATTTCTACCAAAATGTAGCTGAGGTTTTAATAGAGATTGCACTGAATGTGTAAATTAACTTGAGAAAAATCGCTATCTTAATAATTTTAAATTTATAATTTATTTCTAGTTTAGGATGCCTTTTCATCTGTTTCTTTAATTAATTTCGACAATGTTTTGTAGGAGTCAGTGTATATGTCTCACTTTTGTTCATTTGTTGATAGGTATTTTATTCTTTTAGATGCTGTTGTGAATAGAGTTGTTTTCTTAATTTCATTTTCCAATCGTTCATTGCTACAGGGAGAGACAGATGGTATGTTACAATAGTAGAAACCATAGTTTGAATTTTGGTACTTTCCTGAGCTACTGATACATGGAATGATACTTCCCTGTGATTCTGGGCAGTGGCAGCAAGTTGTAGCTCTCAGTAGCCACTGATCACAAGGACAAGAAACTGGTACTCTATGGTGTACCGTTTTGCCAGTGCTCTTGTGGATTTTTGTTTGTTTGTTTTCACATCCCATTATGTCTACAAAATGCCCATATATGTCTCGGGCACCCATATAAGAATTCTGCTTTTTACTTTCAGCATAGTATTCAATGAATTATATGAGGTATATCAATGCTTTACTGTAAAATAGGCTTTGCATCCTGTTAGTTGGATTTTGTCCAACTGTAGGCTAATGTATGTTCTGAACACATTTAAATTCAGCCTAGCTAAGCTATCAGATTCAGTGGGTTAAACATATTAAATGTATTTTGTTTGTTAGAGATTTTCAGTTTATGGTGGGTTTGTCAGGGTGTGACCACGTGGTAAGCTGAGGAATATCTGTATAGAAATATAATTGATTTTTGTACATTAATCTTGTATCTTGCAATCTTATTGAACTCATTTATAAGTTTCAAAAGTTTTCTTGTGGACACCTTTGGATTTCCTATATACTGTACATGTTATCAGAAAGCAAGAGATGTTTGTACTTCTTTTCCAAAGTGGCTACTTTTCTTCCTCCATTAATTTCCTTGACTTGAGCCGATGGTAAAGTGTTGTACAGAAGTGGCAAGAGCCAATTTCCTGGTCCCGTTCCTGATCTTAGGTTTACAACATGCAGTTTTGAATCATAAATTATGATGTTTGCCATAACTTTCCACCAGTGCCCTTTATCATGTTGAGAAAGTCTTATCACTATTTTGTTGAATTTTTTTAGTCATGAAAAATGATGAATTTTTGTAAAATACCTTCTCCTGTGTCTATTGTGGTGTCTGAGATTTCTATACTTTTCTAATAACCTGTCATAATATATTGTTTGATTTTCCTACATTAAATCAACTTCCTATTCCCGAGACAGTTGATTATGGTATATAATACATTTTATTTATTTTTAATGCATTTTAATATATTCTTTTGATTTGATTTGCTAACATTTCTTGAGATTGTTTGTCTCTACTGATTAGGGATATTGGTCTATACTTTTCATTCCTTATTATGTTTTTGTCTGTTTTGTTATCAGTATAACTTCTTATAATGAGTTAGAAAATGTTCCTTCTGGTTTTTGTTTTGTTTTTAAAAGACTGTAGTGTGTTGGATTTAATTCTTCTTTCATTGTTTAGTCGAATTCAACTGTGAAGCCTCTGGTCCCGGGCTTTTCTTTGGGAGTAGCTTTTGAAATTACTAATTCAGTATCTTTCCTTCTAGTTTTGTTTTTTTTTTTTTTTTTTTTTTTTTTTTTTTTTTTTTTTTTTTTTTTTTTTTTTCTATTTCTTCTTGAGTCAGTTTTGGTAGTTTGTCTCTTTCTAGGAACTTGTTCATTTTATCTAGGTTATTTTATTCATTGGTATACAAGTGTTGATTGTCCTCTCATAATAATGTTTTTTTTTAGATGTTTGATAATGATGTCATCTCTTTATTTGTAATTATAATAATTTGCATCATTTTTGTCAGTCTAGCTACAGTTTTGTTAATTTTGCTGACTTTTAAAAGGAACCAACTTCTAATTTTGTTGAGCTTCTTTATTGTTTTTCTGTTCTATTCACTATTTAACTATGGAGGGACATTCGGGCGGTTTCCAATCTCTTGCCATTATAATCAAAGCCATAATGAATATCCTTGCCTGTAAACAGGTACTGTATTCTGGTACTTTTCAAATTCTGCATTGCAGATCATGAAATGGGATTGTTGTGAATTATTTATTTTAACTATTGCTGCTTTACTTAATGACGTTCCTGGAAATGTCAAAATAACATTCTTTTCCGTAATTCACTTTGACCCTTTGGCCGTGGGGCCTGAAGTTCAGTGAAGTATTAAGGGTCACCTTGGAAGCACATTTAGGCCTGAACTTGGGGTCATAATATTTACGATCATCATTATACTTGTTCTTATTTACTATGCAGTGCAATCTTAGGTAAGTTGCTTAATTTTCTAGCTCCCATTTTCTTTTTCTTTGGCAGAATGGCTTCCACCAACCCTGTAAGATTGTTGTGAGGGTCAGATATAATATCAGTAGCCGGGTCACTATATAGAGTCACTTAGAAACCAACACTGTGTGTTTGAATTTCAGGTCTGCTGCTTATAAACTGCTTAACTGTGGGGAAAAAAACTTAATATTTCTGTTTCATTATCTGTAAAATGGGCATGATGGCATTACTTTAACTCATTGGATTATCATAAGGATGAAATACATCAGTGTATTTAGTACATACAAAAGACTAGTGCTTGACTCCAAGAGTAAGCATTTAATAAATATTAGCTAAAAGATACATATTTCTCATTGCCTCTTTCAGTCTCTGTCTCACATGTTTGTATGTGGGAAGAAATTCATTCAACTGAAAAAATTTATTGAGCACATTTATGTACAAAGTGAGTAGATGGTAGAAAAATAAATGATAGTCCCTTTGCTAACAGAAGTATCTGAGAACTATTACACTTTTAAGTGTGATAGAAAGTAGAAAAAGTCAACTGCTAAAAGGGACAGAACTGAAGGATTCTTTCTTCTGGGTTTAAAATGAAGTGACATACTAGATGCAGCTTCATTTGGTTCTAAGAGTCTGGATAATTGGTTTGGCTCACCCATTTTGTAGGAGAATCCGAAACAAT
This sequence comes from Hystrix cristata, assembly GCA_004026905.1. Lineage (NCBI taxonomy): Eukaryota > Metazoa > Chordata > Mammalia > Rodentia > Hystricidae > Hystrix > Hystrix cristata. Next base: position 62,621 of record PVJO010010334.1, read on the forward strand.
GGCACTCATGAAGAGTAAGATTTTCTGCAGTAGGTATTGTAAGGTCAGGAAGATGGCTGACTGCTCATTGAAATCAGTTTGTAAATATTCTTTGATATCTGCTTTGTGCTGGGCAGTGTGGATACAGAGGAGAAGAGGACAGATCTAGTCTTGGCCTCCTCCAGTCTGGAAATTGTGTTAGTGAGAAGTGGTAGAGCCAGCATGTGAAAGAGAGTGTGTGAAGAGAATAAGACGAACAAAAAGGTAACATTAGCTGGTTATAGTCGTGTTTTGGGTTGGCTAAAGTATGCACAGATGCCAGAAGTCTGGGTCTAATCGTTTCCTTTTCCTCTCTCTCTTCTTGGACTGAATTTCTGAGGTAGGTAGAAATACTAGGAATTGTCCATGCTGGAAGTTTCCAGAATGGCCCAGGACTTGATGTGGAGAGGGTGAGGGAAGGGCAGGGGTAATGAATAGGCAGCCTTGGTAGCAGATACGAAGAACAGGAATTCTGGGAAGAGACAGTTTTGTATTCATGGCTCTTTGCGAAGAAACTGCCATTTAATGAATATGAATATCACTGTTCTGGTTTGGAGAAGACTAGTGATGGTTGAGAGGAAGCAGAGGCTCTGTGAGGGACCAGGCAAGTGGGTGACTGGAGGAGAAAGTGCAACAGAGGAATCTGACAACTCAGCTAATACCTTCCTCTTTTTTCCTACTACCTGAAGTGAAGTCAGTGCTTAGGCTGGTGGTAAGAAAAGAGCAGTGGAAGGGAGAAGGGAGTTAGGCTGAGCTGAGGCCCTCTCATGGGAGGGCCTGTGTGCACAGAGGGGAGGGGGATGCGCAGGACTGAGCCAGTCCAAGGAGGTCCACATGGAGATGGAGTGAGAACATTAAGGGGTTTCACCATGGAAGAATCAACTGTGTTTAGTTTTTCATTTGTGTTTCAAGTCGGCTTGTTTCAAGTCTGTTTTTCCTCCCTCCCTTCTACCTTTTTTTTTCTTTTCATTTTTACAGTGCTGGTGAAGGATTTGGATTCATTTTCCCTGATGGATAACTATCTAGTTTTGTGCTGGTACAGGAAACAATATATATACACAGGTACATAAGTACATTATAGGTCATACATACCTGTAATTCTAGCACTCTGGGAGGCTGAGGCACAGGTTCAAGCCCTGTCCGTGCAAAGGCCCTGGATTTAATGTCTAGTTACCCAAACCCCATATATCGACTTTTGCCAAGCTCCATACATTCCTAGGCAACTGGTGGCGGCGATTGATGTAAAGCACAGTTCTGACATGAACGACAGTTGTGTTTTCATTTATGTTAATAAATAAAATGAAAGTGAATCAACAAAGCCATTTGTCAGAACTTCACTCATTTTCAGTGATGTACAGATAATAATTTTTGATACTGGAAGGATGATAATCAGATAATTATTGGTTTGATTTGGCGACTTAGTTAATAATTTTTGATACTCGAAGACTATGTCCTGAAGTTTAAGGAAGTTATTCATAAATAGGATACAATTTTGTTTAATCTGCATAATGAACATTTTCTCATTTTCATTCATTATTCACATATCACTTTCTTAAATCTAGACAATTAACAAAACTATCAATCAAGGACTGATTGGTAGCTTTTACCAATATCCATGGTGTAAATACTTCCACCACAATGCCACTAAGAATTTGGGAATCAAGGAGTGGAAGTACACCGTATCTTAGTCTTTCCCCCCATTCAGATACAATAAATATAAATAACCTCAGGATAATAGATAAGATAGCCTCTTTAATAAATGGTGCTGGAAAAATTGGCTTTACCACATGCCGAAAACTAAAACTAGATACATATCTCTCACCATATACAAAACTAAGATCGAAGTGGATCAAAGACCTAAACATAAAAACAGAAACAATAAATCTCCTAGAGAATAAAATAGGAAGAACTCTCCAAGACATAGGGGTTGGAAAAAAATTTATGAATAAAACTCAAGCTGCACGGAAACAATTCAAAGAATTGATGACCACATCCTATTAAAAGGCTTTTGCATGGCAAAAGAAATTACTAATAGAGTAGGGCGAAAAATCACAAACTGGGAGAAAATTTTTGCCAGCTGTCCCTCAGATAAAGGTCTAACATCCAGAATATATAAAGAACTCAAAAAGATCAAACCTCCCAAATTTAAAGACCCTATCCAAAAATGGGCATCTGAAATGAATA